>JAJPUD010001700.1:324215-399317 GCA_023553655.1 Myrmecobius fasciatus | reverse complement strand
TTTTTTTTTCATTTACATTGTTGCCATTGTGCATATTGTTTTATTGGTTCTGGTTTTTTCATTTTATATCAGTTGATACTCATATAAGTCTTCCTATGCTTCTTTGTATTCTTAATTTCATTGTTTCTTAATACAGTAATTTTTTGTTACTGTCATGTGTCACAATTTGTTTATTCAGTCTGTGTAACTCCTTCATTTTAAAGAGGAGATTGTAAATAAATAATTTTTCGAGGTTACATAGGAAATGAGTCAATTCACGATTATCAGTCACCTCCTGTGTGGCCCAGCTAGGATGTGAACCAAGGCCTTCTCAATCCAAATATAGTGCAGGAGAGGGCAGAGTCAAAAATAACCCCACAGTGATTTGTGTGCCAGAGACAGAATTGCTGAATTCAGGGAAGGAAGGACAGATTTAGTGAGAAAGATAATTACCTTGATTTTGGAAATGCTGAGTTTGAAGATAGAGAGGTTCTGTAAATATTTTGAGATACAAGTCGATATTTAGATTCAGAAGTCATTTTCTACATAATTGAAGTCGTAGGAATGAATAAAATTACCAAAGGAGACTATAGGAAAAAAAAAAAAAAAAGAAGGCAAAATTTTCAGGCATTGGAAAGGGGAGTAGGAGCCAGCAAAGAAGAAACAAAAAAAAATTAAAAGAAATTAAAATTCTGAAAAGACAAATTATCTGAATTATTTTGAATAGGTTCTGCAGATGGATATTGATGCAGACAAGAATAATGAATGCGAGGATATCCAGACTTTTTTTTCCCCCTATGAGAGAAGTTGTTCTAAGTCAAAAAGGCAGGGTAAAAGGAGTGGGAGAGGGCAACTGAGAATTGCTTCTCTATTACCTGAGAATGAGCAAAAAAAGAATGATCTCACTATTAGTTTTAAAAAGCTCAGCTTTTCCTATTCTATTTTGAATTTTCCTACTTTTTTTATTGTGTTGTTGTTCAGTTGTGAATGACTCTTCATGACCTCTTTTGAGGTTTTCTTGACAAAGAAACTGGAGTGGTTGACCTGTAAATTTTTTTTTTACAGATGAGGAAACAGGAAAAAGGGTTAAGTGACTTGCCAAGGATCACACACCTAGTAAATGTCTGAAGCTAGATTTGATCTCTTGAAGATAAGTCTTCCTGATTCCAGGCTAACACTATCCATTGCGCCACCTACTTTCTTATAGGTTCCCTTTAACTTGCTTTGATAACTTACAGTTTTGTGTGGCAGCAAAAGCTTGATTCACTTTTAGGAAAAAACATCTCAGTTTTTCTCTTTTGAATCAGTGTTTAGGAAAAAAAATCGTGTGGAGAGTTGCCCAGGTTTGATGAAATCACAGAATTTCCTCTCCCTTCTTTTACCCCCTTCTCTTTTGTAATGATTTTTCAATGCATGTATACTTTTTGTTGTTGTTATCAGAGATTTTCATCTTGCAAAGGGATGATTGAGAAAGTCTGGAGAGTTAGGAGTATGCCCTGAAGAGGAGTGAAGCCAACTGACCAGAATGTCCTCCTGGAAATGGAGGTTCTGTTTTGAGTGATTATTGATCTTATTTTGGAGATTCTATACAAAACTAAGGCTTGTTTAAATCAACATAGAGTAATGAAGTGAAGAAAATAAAAGGGAGAGAATATTTAAAAAAAAACTTTTAAGAAGTTAAGGATATTCAAACACCATAGAAACCACATGTTTATTTATATCCATATAAATTATTGGATGTCCAGGCTTTATCACAGAGCAAAAGGAATAATCTGGAGACAATGGGATCACATATTACAAGCAGATATTTATTGTTGACACTACTACCTACATTCAGTGTGACTGAGATAAAGAGTGTGGTCCTTCTAGACAACTGAGGCAGAACAACCATCTTCAAAATTCCTAGCATTCTGTAAAACAGACTTTAATAACCATATCCCATATAATCCATCCTCTGTTTTCATTGTCCCTTTTGTATTGCATAACTGTATCAGTGATTAGGGTCACTCATCAAATTCAATTGTATTATCTTGAAAGCTGGTGTTTTAGTATTTCTTGCAACCTCTCTTCTTATTTATTTGTTTTAGATTATAGCTTTTTTATTTTTCCAAATATAGTTTTCGGTATTCACCTTTGTAAAACCTTGTGTTCCAAATTTTTCTCCCTCCTATTCCTTCTCGTAGATAGCTAGCAATCTGATATAGATTAAACATGTGCAATATGTTTCCATATTGATCATGCTGCATAAGAAAAATCAGATCAAAAGGTGAAAGAAAAAAAACCTAAGCAAATAAACAACAAAAAGGTGAAAATATTATGCTTTGATTCACATTCAGTTTCCATAGTTCTCTCTCACTGGATGTAGATGGCTCTTTCTATCACAAATCTATTTGAATCACCTTGTGTTATGGGAGGAAACTGCTAGTGGCTGCTGGGGATCTAATTCTGACCAGCAGAATGGATCCCTTCATGTGAGAGGATAATAACAATACAAGGAGACTGAAAAGCAATTGCATTCTCTAACCTCTGTCCTCTTCCCTCCTATTTAATTCATTCCCAATCCTAATTCACAATCTGTCTGCATCAGTAATGGCTGATTTGCAATTTCTTCAAGTGTGTTATGATTCACAGCTGTGGGGGCTTTCGGAGAACCCACCCACCCCTTAATTGTACAGTCCCCTTTAATTCTTTACAGGCTTTCTGGGTCTTCAACAACCTTGAGTTAACGCATTGTAGAAAAGAGTTTCATCATAGTTGATCATATAGTCTTCTTGTTACTGTGTGTACAGTGTTCTCTTGATTCTACTCACTTCACTTAGCATCAGTTAATGCAACTCTTTCCAGCCTTTTCTGAAATCATCTGCTTGTCATTTTTTATAGAACAATAATATTATATTACATTTATATACCATAATTTATTCAGCCGTTACCCAACTGATGGGCATCCACTCAATTTCCAATTCTTTGCCAGTATAAAAAGAGCTACTACAAACATTTTTATACATATGGGCCCTTTTTCCTTTTTTATGATCTTTTTGGGATACTAACCCAGTAGAGACACTGGTAGCTCAAAGGGTATGCATAGTTTGAAAGCCCTTTGGACATAGTTACAAATTGTTCTACAGAATGGTTGGGTCAATTCATAACTCCACAAACAGTGTATTAGTGTCCCAGTTTTCTCACATTCCTTCCAATATTTATCATTATCTTTTCCTTTCATCTTAGCCAGTCTTAGAGGTGTGAAATGATCTCAGAGTTGTCTTGATTTGTATTTCTCTAATCAATGGTGATTCAGAGCCTTTTTTCTTATAACTAGAAATGGCTTTAATTTTTTTCATCTGAAAAATTGGTGAGATTTTTTTGACCATTTATCAATTGGGGAATGGCTTATATCCTTACAAATTTGAGTCACTTTTCTATATGTTTTAGAAACTTTATTAGAAACTTTGGATATAAAAAATTTTACCAGCTTTCTGCCTCCCTTCTAATCTTTGCTTAGTTAGTTTTATTTGTACAAAAACTTTTTAATGCAATCAAAATCATTTACTTTTCATTTCATAATGTTCTCTAGTTCTTTGGCTATATACATTCCTTCTTTCTCCTCAGATCTAAGAGGTAAACTAACTCTTGTGCTCTTAATTCGCTTACAGTATTATCCTGTATGTCTAAGTCCATGAAACCATTTTTACCCTATCTTGGTATATAGAGTGTTAGATGTTGGTCAATGCCTATTTTCTCTGCCAATTTTTTTTTTATGTTTTCCCAGAATTTTTTTGCAAATGGTGAGTTTTTATACCAGAAGCTGTAATCCTTTAAGTTTATCAAACATTAGATTACTATAGTTAGTGACTATTGTATCTTGTGACCCTAATCTGTTCCACTGAAATCCTACTTTGTTTCTTAGCCAGTACCAAATGGTTTTGATGATTGCCACTTTATGATTTAGTTTTAGGTTTGGTACAGCCAGGCCACCTTTCTTTGCATTTTTAAAAATTAATATTCTTGAAATTTGTGACCTTTTTTTCTTCTAGAGCAGCATCTCATCTTTGTCTCCTTCCTAATGAAAAAATATAAACGTAGAAAAAATATGGTTAAGTTATATATGACTCAAATTCTGATCTTTTACACAAATCCTAACAAAAGCAATTGACATGAGGCAGTCTTCACAGAAACTTAATAGAACACTTAGCTCAATTTAATATGTTGTACACATTAAAACTCTCCTAAGTATTTAATATTCCTCTTCAAGTTCTCCTGCAGTCTTCAGTGTGAAATGGGTTTTAGTAATTTTTTTTAATATAAAGTTTTTTTATTTACAAAACATATGAGTGATTTTTTCTACATTGACCTTTGCAAAAAACTTTTTTTTCCCCAAGCTTTTCCCCTCCTTCCCCCCACCCCCACCCCTAGATGACAGGTAATCTAATACATGCTAAATAAGATAAATTATATGACAAATACAATACACGTATACATATCTATACAGTTATCTTACTGCACAAGAAACATCAGATCTAGAAAGAGAAGGAGAAAAAACAACCTAAGAAGGAAAACAAAATGCATGGAAATATTCACAGAAAGTGTTAAAATGCTGTGTTGTGGTTCACACTCAGTTCCCACAGGCCTCTCTCTGGATGTATATGACTATCTTCATCGCTGAACAACTGGTTTGAATCACATCATTGTTGAAGAGAACCACGTCCATCAAAATTGATCATCGTATAGTCTTGTTGCTGTGTATAATGTTCGCCTGGTTGGTTTTAGTGATATAATGTAGTGTTTCCCTGTCTCTGGATACTCATTAAGTGACCCAGTATAATAAACATCTCTAGACTTAATAGATAACATGTATATCAATGTACTTATTGCTATCTTTCAAAAATATGTAGAATTTGTTGTGATTAATGAAATATAAATTACATTATGAGTATATGGTTGCATTTGGTCACTTTCTTGAAACTTATCCGTTCCAATTAATTTAAGGTTTCTATATAGTTGACTTTAAGATTTTGTATACCTGCATATCTCTCCTCAACTCTAATCCCATATCACTAATAGCTTATTGGCCATTTTCAACAGGTTGTCTTATTGGCATTTTAAATTCAATTTGTTTAAAATAGAATCCACTCAATCTTCGAACCCCCACTTTTCTTCCTTTCTCTTTTATAATTGAAGGTACTATCATACATATATATACATATCAAAGTTTGTGTCACTCTGAACTATTATATATATATATATATTGCCAAAATGTGTCCTTTCTATCTTTATAATATCTTTCATAAAAGCCTTCTTGCCATTCATAAAACTGCTAATCTAGTTCAGGCCTTCGCTACCTTACCTAGACTATTGCAGTAGCCTTCCATTTGTTCTTCTTGCTTTAATTTTCTCCATACATCTGCTAAAATGATTTTCCTAAAGTATAGCAATGATCTTTACTCAACAAACTTCAGTGGCTCTCTATTGCCTCTAGATCAAAGTAGAAACTCCTTTGTCCTGCCTTTAAAGCTCTTCACCTTCTGGCCTCTGGCTTCTTTCCAGTCTTCTTACATTTTACTGTGCAGCTCCTCCAGCTATACTGCCTTACTTGTTCACCTCACATGATGCTCTATCTCCCATGTCTCTGCTTTTACAATGGGCCATCTTTCATTGAAATCTCTAGTTTCTTTCAGAATGCAGCCTTAGTACAGTCTTCTTTCAAAAGCTTTTCTTGGGCCTCAAACTGATAGCACACTCCCTTCCCCAAACTATTTTCTATTCATTTTGTGTATATTCTGTGCAAACTTAAGAATGTACATCATCTCCTCCATTAAAGTGGCAACTTCTTAAAGTCTGTTTACTTGTCTTTGTAGCTCTAGTGCTTATGGAGATACAAGAATATAAATACTTGTGGATCCTTTTCTTAATTATTAGCTAGTAATACAATTACTAAATTGGTAATGGGCTGGTTGCCACTTTTTCTGTAGCTTAAAATTTTTATTGCCCAAGGCACTGAAAGGTAACATGCTTTACTCAGGATAGGATAGCCATGATGTTTCAGAGTCAGGACTTAAACTTAAGTCTTCTTCATTTGCAGAACAACTCTAACCATTTTGACATGCTGCCTTTCTGAGGTTTAAGATTTATTTTATGTGAATCCTCTGCTTCATATTTAATTCACTTTTCACTGTGGGAAGTGGAAAGGAACTACTTTTGCTGCCATATGTATATGTCCTGATAATTAAATTTACCACTTTAAACTCATTCTCTAAGATTTCTATGAATGAATAGATGAAAAGCTTTTTATTAAGCATCTGTATTTAATGTACCAATAATTATGCTAAATACTGGGGATACAAATACAAAAATAATCTTTTCCCTCAAACATTTTACATTATTATAATGGAGGAAAAACACACATGAGTGTGGCCAAGGAGAGACACTTAGATATATGAGACCGTAGATTGAGACACTCCATCCAGGAACAATGGCAAAGTTGATTTGATCATTGTTCTTAATTCTAGAACTATAGCAAAGTAGGACATATATGAATGGAAAAGGTGCGTGCTTGGAGGGTTGAAGTTATAGTGGAAAAAGGTGACCAAGAGGAAAAAAGAAGAGTGAATTGAATCATAGTTTTTGTTTATTTCCTAAAATTGTGATTTGGATGAAACAGTCCCTAATCAGAAGATTGAGACCACAGCCTGGAAATTCTTCCAGAACATGGTTTTTAGTGTCTCAGGCAAGATAGTTCCAATAATTCTTCTTTATAGACATGTTCAGATTATACGTTGAGAAATTAGCAAGTTATGAAATCTTAATTTTCAAATAGTTAAGAAGTATTTAGTAGAATTTATCTGTCATTAGGATATGTAATATTACACATCTATACCTCTCATCCTGTACAGTGAAGGGAAAAAGAGGGGAGAGGAGGTATTTTGCTTATGTTTTTTGGGATAAGTTTGGTAGTTATATTTACACAGCACTCAGTTTTGGCTCTTTTTATTCATCCTGTTTATATTATCATTTTGTATATGTTTCCTAGTTAAGTTTACTCCTCATTAATTCAATAGTCATCTCGTGCTTCTTGGAATTATTCATATTGATAATTTTTTATATTACAGTATTATTCCATTATATTCATGTTTCATAATTTGTTGATCCATTCCCAAATCATTGGTCATCTGCTTTAGTTTTTTTATAGCACACAAAATTGCTATAAATATTTTGATATACAAGAAAACTTTATTTTCTGATTTTGAATTCTTTAAGGTATAATACCTACAAAGATAGTAGAGTGGTATGCCATTTCTTTCTAATTCATTTTACAAATGAGAAACTGAGGTAAAAGTGTTAAGTGACTTGCCCAGGGTCATATAACTAATAAATGTGTGAGGTATTATTTGAATTCATGTCTTCTTGACTCTAAGCCCAGAACTCTTTTCATTGTGCCACTGAGCTGCCCTGTTTCTAATATTTTTTGCAATTTTTTTTCAATAATTCTTTATAACCAGAAGTCTTTTCTGGCTTATACTAAGTGCTTTTACCCCATTCATTAGCAAATGACTTTTAGTATTAAATAATTCTTCTAGTTTCTATTCATCTAAGTGTCAGAACCAAGAAATAGCATAATATATAGGTCATAGGAAGGCTGCCATGAACCAGGAAGACCTAGAATCAAATCTTGCCTCTGACATATACTAGCTATGTAACCTTTGGCATCTTTTAACCTTTCAGTCCTCTAGGCAAATCTTGAGATTTTTTTCCCCATAATTGCCAACTTGCTTTAATATTTCAACTGTGTTGATTTTTGTTAGTACAATAGATTTTTAATTTTATGTAATTTATGTAATTTGTTATCTTTTAATCTTTTGTCATCATCTTTAGCCTTTGGTTAAGAATTCTTCTTTCCCTAACCAGAGCTATGAAAAAAATACTTGATGTTTTTCCTCTAAATTTTTTATAACATGCCCTTTAAGTTTCAGGTTATAGTAAGTAACAAGTTGCTTTTTAAGATTTAGAAGATTTAAGTAATTCAGAAACTGAAATTCTTTACATATACCTGGTACTTTATTACAAACAATTTGCAAAGCACTTCATCCATATTTCATTAAGGTAAAAGTCATAGCAACATCAGAAGAGGAATATAAATAACATTATTCACAGAAATGCTAAGTGATTTGCTCACAGTCACACACCTAGTAAGTTCAGAGGTAGACTGTGAACTCAGTTTTCTGCTAACTTGGGGTTCATCACTCCTTCTCTTAGGCCATGCCTCCTCCTAAGCCAATAAATACCTTCTAAATTAGGGCAGCTAGGTGGCACAGTAAATAGTGCACCAGGCTGAGTCAGGAAACCCGAGTTCAAATCCAAACTCAGAGACTTAATAACTCTGTGATTGTGGGCAAGTCAGTTAATCCTGTTTGTCTCAGTTCTTCATCTTTAAAATGAGCCAGAGAAGGAAATGATAAACTGCTCCAGCATCTTCCAAAAAACTCCCAAAAGGGGACATGAAGAGTTGGATACAACTGAAAAGCAGTTAAAGAAAAACAATCTTCCAAATTACCATGCTAAATTAGTTTAAATATTATAAGTCACGGAACAGCTAGGTGGCACAGTGGATAGAGTACCAGCCCTGAAGTCAGGAAGTCCTGAGTTCAGATGTGGCCTCAGACACTTAACACTTCCTAGCTGTGTGATCCTGGGCAAGTCACAACCCCAATTGACTCAGCAAAAAAATGTGTGTGTGTGTGTGTGTGTGTGTGTGTGTGTAGGTCACTAAGTTTTAGTTAGTGATATTAATATAAAATCATTATTTGATTTACTTATATCAAGATAGGTGTCCTCTTAATGTGTTTGTGTGGGTTTTTTTTTTTTTTAGGTGTTTTTGGAGTAATTCTTCTTTGATTGCAAACTACATATAGTTATGGATACTTATCAGATTGTTAAAAGCAGTAAAATGAAGACAGTGAAGGCTACAGTGTCTGTCAAGAAAGTAAGTATGTGATTATTTTTTTGTTTTGTTAAGTAACAGATTTTAGACATGGAACTTTTTCATTTCGCAGTTGATATAGTTGGGACCTCCTATGGATTATGACTTCTATATGACCACATAGCTAGTTAGAATCAAAGTTAGAAGTTGGGACTATCTTGACTTCTAGTATGGTATACTTTCCTTTACATCATCAGTTAAAACTTTTGGCTAGTTTTTTGAGCAATTTCTTTGTAATACAAAGAATTTACAATTTAACATTGTTATTGTTAACAGGATTCTTTATTTTGGTGTCAGTAGGACCAGAATTATAAAGTGACAGATTAATTAAAAATCAATAATTTCACTAAAATTTTAATCAGCTTTTTATTTTCTACACTAATTTGGGGAAGGGTGAAAATCCAAAGGAAATACAAAACAGTGAACTTTGTTGGTGGTGGTGTTTTTTTTTTTTCTTTTAAAGATTTTAATTCTTTCTCCTCTCAACTTCTTCGGTTACTTCATGAAAATTAATGCTGCCATCTGTCATTTCCATGCTACACTCGCATCTTTATTACATTTAATTGATAATTTATTGCCTTTGTCTTTTGATCCTTTCTTTTGGTGTCTGGCCCACCTATACATATCAAGGGTCCCACTTCTAATTTTCTCTGATATTTAATTCCTACATTTATTTTCTGCTTCACTAGCATCTTCTATCTTAAAACAGGAATGATGATATCATAGGAAAGTTACTGGATTTAGTTAGAAATCCTAGGTTTATACCTTTGTCACTTTAATAGAGCTTCTCAGATGGTTTCCTATTTTATGAAATTGAAAGTTATAAAATTCAATATTTAGGTAATTCTTCACAATATGTAGAGTATTTCACAATCATTATTTCATTTGATCCTCATAACAATTCTGGAATGTAGATTGTGTATATGTAATCTTATCCATAGTTTATAGGTGAGGAATCTTAAATTTGTTGATGGTAAGTGATTTGCCAGAGGTCCCACCTATCTGGTAATTGGCAGAGTTGGACTTGGAGAAACTCATATCTTCTGATAACTAATCTAGCTATACTAAACTAAGACTGCTTTTAATAATAGCTTGCATTTCCACAGTTCTGTGGATCATGTAGAGTTAGGACAATATCCACCCCAAGCACATGAAGATTTCTTCCAGCAAAATGGACAGATGAGAATAATTTGTTCCAGCAGCCATGAAGGTGGCTGAAGCAGGCATTGTGAAGAGCTTAGAGATTAGTTAGACATCACAGATGCCAAGATCACCCATTGCATTCCAGGCCAAAGCCAGTTGGCTTGACTTTTGTTTTGCCACTGGACTTTGTTGACTCTGAAAGGGAGAGACCAATTGACTTGTGAGCTATGCCTCACTTAAATCCAGCTCACATTCAAATCAGACATCATTCTGTGGTAATAATGGTTCTTTTCAAATGTTGAACAACAGCATCAAAGCTCTATATAAATGTTGACTGTTGTTATTCAAACATGCTATGATACTATTTGCTTTTATTTTACTGCAGGCTTTTGGAATCTTTGATCTGTTAAAATTTCCACTTTCAGTATTCCTGTTTTCAACAAGCCTATTAAGAGAGAACTGGCCTTGAAACCAAGAATTGTCTTCTGTTCTGTTTCTCTTATATATTGTCTAAATGATCCTGAATAAATCTCCTTCTCTTGAAAGTTACTGCATTCAAGAAGCAGTGAAGTGTAGTTGAGAGCTATTCTTGGAATCAGGAAGGTCTAGGTTCCAATTCTGCCACTGATACATTTAGGTTGTGTGATTCTGAGGTTATTTCTCAATGCATCAGAGAATTATCTGAGACTACAAGGTAGGTGTACAGCAGCTGGTGATCTGCATTGGCAGAGGGAGTTCCCTCACCAGGAGTTGTATTTACATGTCAGGTATCATTTGAGGCTATGTTAACTCTTTTGATCTTTTCTCAATCATCAACTTTTGAATAATTTAAGACTGTCAGTATTTTATTTAATAGAAGCTCATATATACTCTTTCCTAGTATATTAAATTGCTCTATGATATCCTCAAGAAATGGATACTCAACCTCTGCTTGAAATTCTCTGGGGAGAAGAGGAATAGGATTATCTTAATTTCAGTTATTGGTTTTAAAAAAAAAAAAAGCTCTTGGAAAAGTTTCTGCCTCCTTGTTTTCTTATAATACTGTCCTAGTTCTTTTATCTCCTTGATCTTTTTCTTTCTTTTGCCAGTAGTTTTTCTTCTCATTCGCAACCATTAATTATGATAATCTCCAATATGGGGCTTTTTGTTTTTTGGTCTTTCTGCTCTTGTTTAGAAAGCTTTTCTGTTATTATAATTTCATCTGCTATCTTTTTGTAGATAACTCTTTTTTTAAAAAGTTTTTTTTATTAAAACTTCTTATTTGCAAAACATGTATGGGTAATTCTTCAACATTAACCCTTACAAAGCTTTCTGTTACAAATTTTTCGCCCCTACTCCTAACCCTAGATGGCAGGAAATCCACTACATGTTAATTATGTTAAAATACTTGACAAATCAAATATATGTATACATATTTCCACACTTATTGTTGTGCAAGAAAAGTCATATTGTAGATAACTCTTAATTCTGTACTTTGAACATTTCAACTTGTATGTTCTATTGTTACCTCAAATTAAATATCCTCAAAATAAAATTTCTTAAATCCCACCAAACCATATTCTCTTCCCAGCATTCATGTCAGTAATGCTATTATAACAGTCTCTTCTAGTAGAAACCTTGGCATCCCTTTTTGACTTTACCTTCTTTTTCATCTACAGTATCTGAATTATCAGAAGTTCTTATCAATTCTTCCTTAGAAATATCTTGTACTTGTTTATTTTTCAATGCTCGTAACATACTTGATTAATGGCAAGAATTAGATTATTTTTGTAGACCTAGTAGTCATTATCATCATCTACCTAGCATCTTTATAGTGCTTTAAGGATTGCCAGACTCTTCCCATATGTTATCTATCTCATTTCATGCTTATAACCCTATGGCTTGGTTACTGTTGCTATTTTAAGTTTACAGAAGAGGAAAATGAAAGTCTGAGAGACCAAGTGACTTACGAGGCTTTGGACACAGGTAATAATTAGTACAGTATTGGGCAAATAGTAAATGCTTAATAAATGCTCTTTCTATTTAGTTACCAAACATTTATTAATGCTTGCTATGTGACAGGTGCTATGCTAAAGCAGAACCATGATCCCAGTGCTCAACATTTTATTGGTGATAACAGCATATAGAAAACTATGTACATAAAAGAAGTAGACAGGGTGATTGGGAAGCATTTTTAGAGGGAAGGAATTAGCAGTAGGGAACCTGGCAAGAGCCTTCTGTAGAGAGTCAGATTTGAATGTGAAGGAAGCCAGGGGTAGAGATAATGAGGGAGAACATTCTAGACTTAGGGGAATTTTATATCTGATGTTGGAGGTAATAAGGAGCTTACTAGAATTTATCTTCTAGCATGCTAATTACATCTATAAAGACATTTTTAACTTCTTTGGTTTTTAATTCTTGCTTCATCTCTTCCAGAAATTCTAGCTGTCTTTGTGTACAAAGTTGTATTTTTCTTTGAGGTTTTGCTTTTAGTTGTTTTGGAGCCATTGACTCCAGGATTTGTGTCTTGAGCATCCCCATCACCATGAGAAAAAAAAGAAAATGGGAAGAGAACAGGCTTTTATTAAGCACCTAATATGTGCTAGGCTCTGTATTAAGTACTTTACAAATATCATCTCATTTCATCCTCACAACAACCCTTTGAGTTTAGTGCTATCATTATTTCCATTTTACATTTAGGAAACCGAGGCAAACAGAGGTTAAGTAACTTGCCTATGGTGACATAAGTAATAAGCAACTGAGATCTGGAACCATCTCCAGTGCTCTATCTCCTACACTATTTAAAGAAAAACTACTCTTGGCAACTTTTAATAGTGTAGTTCTTTTTTTGTTTTCTAATTCTTTTAGCCTCCTTCCTTACTTGGACATTTTGTTAGGGCCAAGCTCTGCATATTAATGGAGAGAATGCATGATCTGGGCCTGCTATTCCTTTCTTGGGATATAGATTGTTATATTATTCTAGGATCTCAGGGATAGCTTTGACAGTGACCTACAGGCCCACTGTTCCTAAAGTAGTCTGATCAGGACATTGTCTTGAGCAATGCTCCTTTGGTCTGAGTTTTCCAAGTTTTGGATTTGAGTTTCTGTCACAGCAAAAGACTTGTTGGCTTGACCTATTTAAATTTTTCAGTTGACTGTTGCTAGATTTAGCTACTATCAGTCAGCTGAAAATCTCTGCAAGTTCAGAAGTTTCTTTTTGATCTGTGATTCCTAATATTGTTATTTCTCTGTAAGCTTCAGCCTAAACTAGGAGCTAGAAATGAAAGTCTACTCTGCCCTTGAGGTCCAGGGTATACATCTCCTTCTTGCTTCTGAACTTGCTCTTTGCTTAGTACACAGACTCAGGCTCTCAACTACTTTGCACCCTGGAATGCTAGATATGGTCACAGATCCCCTTCTCACATAGACCTGGATCTGTGATGTAAAACTGGGTAATAGGAGACAGAATTGACAGATAGCACCTGTTCCTGCATCTTACACAAAAGTAGGCCCCTTTATACTGGATCTGGGACCTTTTTTGTTATGATGCACAAATGCTTTTCTAATGTTGTAGTGTTACATATGGGGCATCCCGTGTTGGAAACAAAATTCTGAACCTCAGGGACACAAAGTCCCTTCTCCATCTTCCCCATGGCTAAAGAGATAAGATTAACATTCTTTTCTGATTGTCTTACAACTACATCCCTTAATATGTCCCTCCTCCTCCTACATACATTGTATGACCATTAAAATGAGTCTTAGCTCCTCTTGGTGAGAAATTAATATTTATGAAGCAATTAAACATGTGCTTCCTGGTTCCCTCTTCTGGACTACTTCCTGTTACACACTTCAGTTTTCCTCCACTATGGGAACATACCTGTTTAATGTTGAAGAGCCTCTGTGGAAAATGGGATATATGTATGAGTTGTTAAAGCAATTTTAGAAGTAGCAGCAGTGCAGACCCACTTGAGGTTGTGGGAGTGGTCTAAGGCTGAGACCATAAATGGCAATATGATAAGGGTCAAAGGATTCAAGAGAAAAGGACAGTGTAGAGTTGAATTGGTCAATGAAGAAGTGAGGGAGGAAGGAGGAGAGAGTATCCTGGAGATGACTCAGGAGGGATTTGAGGGGTCTAGGGAATCAGGGGTCATGGTGTGGATAAAGACTAAGGTTTTGTAGGGGAAGGCAGAGAAGGTAAAAACTCAATAGATTAGTTCAATAAGGGAGGGGATTTCACAATTCTTGAATATTTGTGGGTGATAAGAGCAAGGGTTGTTTGGATATGGCTTAGGTGGAGTGAAGGAGTAGCTCATAGAAAGTGAATAGTTTGAGGAAACTGAATGATTAGAGTGTATGAGAGGAGAGTCAGTATGTATGTTGAAGGCCTGTAGACCAAAGCTGCTTAAACTGAGTTGCAGGCCCATATAGGATAGTATAACTGAATGTGGAATTTGTGAAATTATGATTTATTTTCAGTAAATGATTTGTATACTTTTTAAAACATACCTATACGCGTGCGCACACACACACACACACACACACACACACACATATATATATATATATATATATCTTCAGGGTCATATAAATATTATTCAGGCAAAAAGGTGTGGGGGGTGAGTGGAAAAAGTTTTAAGGTCTACTGTTCATGAGGATAGGAATTGATGAAAAAAAGTACGTCAGTTATCAAATTTATTGAGGAAGAAAAGGGCACAGTGACCTGGGATTGATAAACAACTACTGGGATTTTGATAATAATGATCCACATATATCTGAATAGCATAAATAGCAAAGGAAGGGAGTGTCTAGTGTAAGTGATGGAGGAAGAGGGAGAATTTGTCTTTCTTCTAGGTATGTCCATAATATATACATAGAATGTATGAAACTGACTAGAAATGTAATCAAGATAAAAAGTTAGATAACAGTAGAGTTTTTTTCCCTTGATATTTCTTTTTATCCTTCTTTCTTATGGGTTGGAAAGGTAGGGTCCTCTCTGACTTTCCTACCTAAGTGTTTGTTTTTGTTTTTGTTGTTGTTGTTTTTGTTTTCTTCTTCTGGCCAAGAGGAGCCTAAAATATCTAGTTCCAGTTTTCTAGCAAGCTAGAAGAATTTATTTGTTGTTAAATATGGGAGCTGAGGAGATCACCCACTGAAATAGTACAGAGGGAGAAGAGAAGAGGGCTCATAGAACCCTCTGGGACATCTTGGAGAGAGTAATGCCAAAAAATTTAAAATTTTCACATGTCAGAAGTATACATGATCAGAACAGTAAATTAGTAATTTTTCTTTAAGTTGAATGTTTGCATGTATATAAAATTAAAATAACACTATCTGTGAAATTTGGCAAAGTAGCTCACATGAGGGTCTGGTACTATGTGAATATTAGTACTTCCATTAGCTTTTCCAATTTTCTTTATGTAAAAGTCATATATATGTGTGAATCCATCTGAGTATAAGTACGTTCATGTAAATATATGTACGTACATAGAAGTGGCTAAACGCGAATTGGATAGATTACTGGGCCTGGTGTCATTGTGTACTATTCTCTGTGCTTCATTAGTATTTTTCCACTTTGATTTTGCACATCTCTTTTCCTTTGTTTTCAATGCTCTCCTCTTTCACACTCCTCCATCCTTATCAAAAATTTTTTAAAACTGTGACTCAACATCTTTCTCCATGAAGCCTTCTGTTAATACTCTGTTAAGAAGTTGAGCATCATAGAATGATAGACTCATGTGCAATCTTAGTGATCATCTAGTCTCACTCATTTATGTTAGTGGTGAGAAAATTGAAGCTTCGAAATGTGAAATCTTACCCAGAGCCAGTTAATGGCAGAATAGATAGCAGGATCCATAGTTGAAGACTTCTAATCTAGTTTCTCTGAACTTGTTCCTTGTTTATACCTTTTTTGTTACAATATACAGTAATCTCTTTCAGAACAAAACCTGTTTCTTTCTTTCTTTTTTAATCTTCCATGCCCACAGAGTGTAGGACAGTTATTAAGTGCTTAAAAGCTCTGTACTTGGAGTTAGCAAGATCTGAGTTCAAATCCTCCTTCGAGCACTTTTTAGAGGTGTGATCCTAGACAAATTAGTTAAATGCTCTTAGATTGTTTCCTTATTTATATGATAAGAATAGCACCTGCTTCAAAGGGTTGTTGTAAGGATCAAATGAAAGTTTATGAAGACTAAAAACACTGTATCTGCTTGTTGTGCTTATGTTACTGCATATATATGGATACATATATCTCTTCTCTTAACATAGCTTCTTGAGAGCAGAAATCTTTTTTCTTTTCATTATTTCTCTGACTTACTTTGAGCATCTTATAGTCAATGCTCAATAAGTGTTTAGTAAAGGAATGTCTAAAATCAGAATGTTTTCATGGATTAATTGTTTTGTAATAAAATAATATGGTTTTCTTTCAGAGCTTTATTGAAGGTGTACTCCAGTCAATAAAGTCTTTGTTACAGAGCCAAAAGGAATTATGCGTTGTTTCAGCAGAAGAATACATAAAGCCAGAAGAACAGGACAATACGATTGAGGTATGGCATTACTATTTTCTAAATATATAATTAGTTGGACACAAAAAAGGACTGAATATTTTTATTTTTTTTAAAGTCAACTCTGTTAAATCTATCATTAAATATTTGAATAATGTTTTCAAGAACATAGAAGGCTAAATTAGGTATTTGCTTTCTGTAAGAAGTCAATACAATAAAATTTTTTATCACTGAGGATTGTGCTACTTTATAATATTGTTACTCTATTGAAAATATATTTAAGGGGGGCAGCTAGGTGGCATAGTGGTTAGAGCACCAGCCCTGAAGTCAGGAGGATACTGAGTTCAAATTTGATCTCAGACACTTCCTAGCTGTATGACCCTGGGCAAGTCACTTAACCCCGGGCAAGTCACTTAACCCCAATTGCCTCAGCAAAAAGAAAAAAAAAGAAAAAAAAAAAAAGAAAAAGAAAATATATTTAAGGGCAAATAATTATTCTTTTCCAATACGTCTCTTCAAGTCTTTTCAATTTTAAACCTTATATAAAAAATTGAATTTTTTGCTAATAGTAGTAACTATATAGAGATTGGAGTGGGATCTGGTTGGTTGATTTTATCAGCATAAGGAACTCTTAGTATGGAAACTCCTTCTACTGATACACATTGACACACATTCAGATTTAGAGTTGTGGATAATTGCTTGGAATACTGAGGGACTAAGAGACATTCCTATAGTCACAGAGTAAGAATATACACACACATATGAGTACACATAATTATGCACACACACACATGTATATGTGCCTGTATGCATATGAATATCTGAATTTGCAGGTCTGGCTGACCTTCCATATAGTAGACTGTGGTGTCTCCCAGTAACTGAAATAACATAAGTAATTTTCCCATGAAGTAATTATCTAGAGTTTTTTCACTAAATCTGTCTCTTATATAAAGTGAGCAGATTGTTGCAAAACAAAATCTGGTGCATATTCTTCCTGTAGCCAAAGTGAAGGAGAGACTATTAAACTAAGTTATTGATGTTGGGAGAGTCAGTCTAGGAATTTTAAGTGGAAAGAGAAAGAAAATAAATGTGGTTATTATATGGAGGGTCAATCAAAAGAGGCAACCTGATTGTGAAATCCCTTTGGACAGTGGCAATTCATAAGTGTAGGACTTAGGTTTAGTTGGAACATAATTTGGGGGAAATAAAAAGAGGGGGAAGAGGAAGAAATAAATCTTTTAATTTATTCATCATTCTGTTAAGGGGGCAGAGTGTCCTTTAGAGACTTTTGATAAAAACCATGTAGGAATTTAAAATACTACTTGGTACAGCTTGGTAACACTATCTTTAATATTCATAAAGTAATGGTTATAAGATTCTTCTCTTTTTTATTCAAGATTGTGGTATAACACAAGGCTTCCTAAATTTTTTCCATTTTTTACCTGAGAAATTTTTATGTAACTCTGGTTATAGAAAATAGGTATCCAAATCAAACATTTACTGATAATAAATTATAAAGAAATTTATTTTAAGACAATGTTTAAGGCATATAATTTTACCATGTGTTAAAAGATGAATACAGATTTGCATATTAGTGAGATGGATATTTGTTTATTTTTACATAAAAGAACTAAAATTTGATGGAATATTTGATACTTTTTACTACTGCCACCTTTTTTGCAACCTCTACAATCAGTTTCTTGACCTCATATGGGGTTTCATTCCACAGTTTAAGAAGTTTTGGTATAAGACATTAAAAATTATATTGGAAAAATCATTATCTTACGGTAAACAATTAAAATTTTTCTTCTTAATGGACTTCTGACCTTTTAATCCCTCTGTCCACTTCTGATATGGCAGTTGAGGAAATTTCAGCTGAGTAGAATTTTTTTTTTTCCCCAGGTTACCTTTCTAGATTTCAATGAAGAAACAGATGCTGGTCACATGCAGGTAAAATAAATTTGAAGTATGAAAAGGAACCTTCATAAATCATCTCAACAAGCCTCTTGATACTATGAACATTTTTCCTATATTATAGTATGCTGTTATCTCTCATTCTTAACATTGAAAATAGATTTTTTTACAAAAAGTTCTGAGAGTGTCTTGGAAGTTCATTTGAAGTTTCCTCTCATGGAAAAAGTAGTCCTAATAATAGCAGTTAAAGTAGTCATAAAAGTAATCTGAATTGGTCACAGACTACAAATTGAATTTCCTTTTTCGCTGCAAATGTACATTGTTGAAAGGTAAAAAACTTAAGGGTTTTTTTTAAGTATACTTATTAAATTTCATTTAAGTTGTAGCAAAACAGTTTAGTATGTTTATGATGTGTACATTCTTCTGAAATTGCAACTCAGTTTACTGAATTTGGACTTTCTTTTAGGATGTCAGAGTTACTCATAAATAATTTTACATGTTAACAACCATTAGCTTAAATCTATAAACACTAGGTGGTATAGATAAAAATTTTAAGTGGTTTTTTTTTTATTCTTTGAAAATTGGTTTTCCATAGATAAATTATCCGTTAACCAAATAGTTTATTATTTTCAAGTTTACAGACCAAATTAAGCTTTGTCTCATACCTTTTTTTTTTTTTTTACTAAAATTAGGATTTAGCCACAGTTTCTCTGGAACTTCCAGATCTTCTGAATTCTATCCACTTCTGCAATCTAAATGAAAATGAAATTATTTTTCTGAAGGATATAAATAAGTCATCACAAACAAATGCTGACCCTCAAAAACAGGTGAAGTTTTAAAAAATTATTTATTTTCACAAACTTTCTTTCCTTCCCCTCTGCACAAGCTGAACAATAAAAAGGAAAAGAAAAATTTTGTAACAAATATATGTTAACCATGGCCAAAAAAATGTATTTCACATTATGCAGTTCAAAACAAACTTTTTGGCAGGAGATGGGTATTGTGTTTCATTTTTAGTCTCTGATTTGTCATTGGCTTTATCATTGTATTAATCAGTTGTAAAATTTTTCAGAGTTTTTTTTGTTATAATATTGTTTTTATATAAATTGTTCTCCTGGTTTTGCATACTTGATTCTCTATCAGTTTATAAAGATCTTTCATGTTTCTACTAAAACTGTTCATTTTGTCTTAAGCACACTAATACTCCAACAATGCATATACCATAATTTCTTTAGCTATTCTTTAGTAGTTGGGAATCCCCTTAGTTTCCTAAGAAGCTATTATGGGGGGGGAAGCAAACTCTTGTTATAAATATTTTTTCATATAAAGGGCCTTTTCCTCCTTATTCGATTTTTTTGGTTTGTCAGCCTAATTAATAGTGGTCTACATGGGTGAAAGAGTATGCAGAGTTTAGTGACTGGGGGGGCATAGTGCAAAGTTGCTTTTCACAGTTGTTAGACCAGTTCACAATTCCACCAACAGTACATTAATGCACCTGTTTTTCTGAAGCTCTTCCAGCATTTGTCATTCTCCTCTTTTTATCTTTGTCAATATGGTTTAACTTGTATTTATTTGATTATTAATGAATAGGAGTACAGCTTTTAATTTTTCCTTTAATAACTGTAGATTCATATCCTTTTATTACATTTATGTAGCAGGAATGGCTTTTTCTCTTACTCAGTTTGAATTAGTTCTATATATGTCTTTGATTTGAGACCTTCAACAGTGAAACTTGCTGCAAAAATTTTTCCAGGTATCTTTTCCCTTTTGATTTTAACAGCATTAGTTTCTTTTCTGTAAAAACCTTTTTAATTTTATATTATCAAAATTGTACATGTTAAAGGATTTCAATAAATTTTTCTGACTTGATTTTCACATTAGAATTTATGATTTTAGCCAATACTATTATGAAATTTTGACATCATCAATTTTTCAGTATTTTTTCTCTAAGATATTCTTTGTTGTTGTTTCCTTGTTTCAGGCATGTCTGTCTTTTTATGACCCCCATCTAGAGTTTTCTTGACAAAGATACTGGAGAGATTTGCCATTCCCTTCTTCAACCTATTTTTAAAGATGTCAGGAAACGGAAGCAAATAGGGTTAAGTAACTTGCCCAAGGTCACACAGTTACTCAGTTAGTGTATGAGACTGGAAATGAACTCAGGTCTTCCTGACCTTAGAGAATAAATGGTTTATATTAATTTAAATTTAAGTAGGTGAGAAATAATATGATTTTTTTATTGCTTTGTATGCATTCATCATGCTCTTGAGTTAATTGTTCACTTTATTCAGACACCTGTGTATATAGAATATAGACACTTAACACATTATAATATGCCCTATATTTGCTATTTTTGTTATTTGTTTTAGAATTTGTGTTTAACTTCATCTCCCAGCCAAAAGGAGTCATGCAAAGCAGGTGACTTAGTAATGTGTGATTTTTACATAGTATTTTATTTCTTTAAAAAAAAGAGCATTAAATAAAATCAGATAGACAATCAGGTCTATAGGACTTAGGCAATAATTACTTGTTAACCAAGTATATCATCTCCCTGGTGTGCATCAAAATGAATAATTTTATGTCTTGAAATTTTAGATATTCATGAAGAGTTTTTTCAAGGATTTCTTAAAAAATTGTGCATGAAGAATATGAACTTGCATTTTTGTTTGAGATCTTAAAAAAGTTGAGAATACATTTTTGATCTCTTATTTTCTTATTTAGGCATTTTGTTCTTATTTAATCTATAATGCATTGTGTGAATATATCCTCGTTTAATGGAGATAATAATAGTAGCTGTCTTCCAGAGTTGTTTTGAGGATCAAATGAGATAATTTTTGTAATGTATCTTGCAAATCTTCAAAGTTCTATGTACATGCAAGCTATTGATTTTTATAAGATTTGACATTTAGTATCTTTTCAGTCTCAAAAAAATTTTCTTCTTATCACACCACACTTTTTTTTTGTTTTCTTCCTCTCTCTTTTTATCACTGCTTCTTTCTTTCTTCCTCTTTATTGAAATTCTCTAATCTTTCAGTGAAATTGACTTCCATAACTTAAACTTATATCTTTGTGGATCAAATTCAGATGTGTATCTCTGATCTTAGCTGTTCTTTTGAGCTCTAAATCTACCTCTAATTACTTACTAGATCTCAAACCCAATATATATTGAACTGAAGCAGTTTCAAAAATCTTTTCTTCCTTATGAGTTCAGTCTTTCTATTAATGACACCATTGTTCTCCTAGTTATCTAGGAGATAATCTCAGAGTAACTGAGTTTTTCCTTTATTTTTCCCCTTTTGTCTGATCAGCTGTCAGGCCCTGTCGATTTTACCTCACCAGTGTCTCTTGAGATTTGTCCCCCTCTTCCATCCCACTATTGAAGTGGATAGAGTTTAGGACCTTGGAGTCAAAAAGGCATGAATCTGAATCCTTTTCCAGCTTTCTGCCGCTGTATAGATGAGGCTATTTATTTTGCCTGTAAAGTCTGCTTGTCTGAATAATACCATGCTGGATGATGAAAAAAAACACAAGATACTGTTTCTGCCTTTGATAAAGTTACATTTCAGCTGGGGGAACAATCCATAAACTCATAAAAAATTCAATCATGGTACCAGAGATAAATGATAGTTTAACATAGTAATATGATAATTATTGTTAAGCAATAAATAATTTCTACTTGAATGGTACAAATGACAAAGTCTGTGACCAAGGAAAAATCCCTTTGAGGTAATTTTGAGACTTTGGAAGTGGAGAGGTTTTAATTGAATGTGAGGGATTAGCAGCATTTTATATATAGATGATCAGAATAGAGAGGAATCATAAAGATGTTAAAGAAAAAGAAGAGAAATGAAGGTGAGTTCTCAAAAAAAAGGGGTGGGGTAAACAGAAATGTTGGAAATTAACAGACAAGAATGCTACTATTTGAGCAGCATTTTTCCCCCTTTAAGATGTATTATTTCTAGATTTTCATTACAGACAAATGTTGGAAAATAATATTTTTAATCTCCTATTATCTTCTCCAAGAATCATTTTTCTGGCGTACTTTGTGTAATGAGAGTATCTCCAGCAACATCCCCAAGACTCAGAGTTGACTTTGTATTTAATCTACTAAGCAAATATGCCACAGGCATCCGCTATACTTTGGAAACA
This sequence comes from Myrmecobius fasciatus, assembly GCA_023553655.1. Lineage (NCBI taxonomy): Eukaryota > Metazoa > Chordata > Mammalia > Dasyuromorphia > Myrmecobiidae > Myrmecobius > Myrmecobius fasciatus. The sequence continues at coordinate 376,682 of JAJPUD010001700.1, read as the reverse complement.
TACTTACGTCAGAAACGTCACCTGGAGAAATGTCATGGAGACGATGATGACACTAATCAGTCAGTGTCTTCTATTGAGGATGATTTTGTCACTGCATTTGAACAGTTAGATGAAGATGAACCTTCCAAGATGCACAGTGATGGTAAGTTTTCTATTGTGTTTTCTTGAGGTAGATGGCAGCATTGTAGAGATAATTAGCATTAAAAAAAAAAAAGATAATTTTCCCTTTGATTAACCTACTGATATTTCCTGACACTTGAGAAAAGTACTTCCCTAAATTTGCAACTGTTTTTTTTTTCTTCTATTTTTTTTTCTATTTATACCTTTTCTTAGGTAGTGATATTATTGTGATGTCACAAGTTTCAAAATTTTAATTCTGTTGCAAAATCCATTATAGTCTATGGTATACTGGAAAATGTTTAACAACCAGCTTGGGGGGAGGGGAGATGAATGATAAAACATTTAAGTTTTCTTTATCACTTAAATCTGGGCAGTCAACAAAACCATCAAACCCTAATTTGCAGCATTTGCTGATTTTTGAGGTGTAAATACATGAGAAATTTAACAATCACTTTTCTTGAGCTGGTAAGAGCTATCTTCTCTACATCTCTGATTTTGCTCATCAGATGGTAAACCAGTAGGCCTCCAACTTAGGAACTGTAAAATTTTGAACAGTCATGTCATATGACTTAAGATGAAAACTTTGGTTAAGCAGTATGTAAATTACAAAATCCTCCCACTCTCCCTCTTTCCCTTCTCCCTACTCCCTCCCTCCCTTCCTCCTCCTTCCCTCTTCTCCTCCCTCCCTCCCTTCTTCTTTTCCTCCCTCCCTTTCTCTCTCCTTTCCTTTTTTCCTCCCTCCCTTTTTCCCTTCCTTCTTCCCTTTCTTCCTTCCTTCCTCCCTCTCTCCCTTCCCCTCTCTCTCTGTCTCTCTCTCTTCTCTCTCTCTGTCTCTCTGTCTCTCTGTCTCTCTGTCTCTCTCTCTCTCTCTCCCCCATCCTTTTTCTCTTCTTTCCTTTCGCCCTTCCTTCCTCCTTTCCTTCCTCCCTCCCTCCACTTCCTTCCTTTTCTCCCTCCCTTTCTCCTTCTCCTCCCCCTCCTCTCCCTTTCTTCCTTCCTTCCATCCTTCTTTCATCTATAGTTAGATATATAGATATATACACGCACATTTTATTGCAGGTAGTAATAAACTAATTTGTTTTGTTGAAGATTACTTTTATTTTTGCTTTAGGAATAAGCTTTACTAAGTTGCGGAGCCAATGTGATGCTGCTTCACAGACTATCCCTGCTCACTGCTTAGAAGCCAGTGATTCAGAATTCCTTGCTAGCTCTATACGACAGAAGTCAGTGGCCAAGTCTTCATCTTCCCTAATAAATGTTTTGGGATTTAAGGAGCAACCTTCTAATGTGAAAAATTCAGTCACAACTTCTATTTCTGAACCTTGGACTCAAAGGAGTTTGTATAAGTCGTGTCATCCTTCAGAAATAAATGTTACATTACAAAAAACACTATTTTCATCTTCTCCTGCTGATTCATCTGAATCAGAATGTTCAAGCCCAAGCCCTATTATTTTCTTAGATGAAGAAGGGTATCAAAAAAGCTTAAAAGCAAAACTTGAGTTGCCAAAGATTCCTGTAGGGAAAGATGGTATAGAAGACTCAGATTCTGAAATAGGTGAATTTTTTGACAGTTTTGATCAGTTTGATGAGCTAGAACATGTTTCAGATGCTTCTTGTCAACTAAAATGGGAACCTGTTGTAGGAAATCCATCCAAAAAAAGAGTTCACAAACATGGGAAGTCTTGTTCCATTTCCACCACCATGAATCCTCAGAAATTCAAGTTTGATCGTCCCACTCTCCCAGCTAATGTAAGAAAACCAACTCCTCGTAAACCAGAATCTCCTTACAGTAATTTGTATGATGTCCCAGACTCCCCTCGCCCAGTGAAGACATCAGGGGAGGATAGTGGTCTATTTAGTCCCATTCGATCTTCAGCTTTCAGCCCTTTGGGGAGCTGTACTACTACCGAGTGCTACTGCCACATTGATGTCAGTGGAGAGAAGTTTAATGAAAATCATGATAACATTTATTATCATGCTTACTCTGATTATGCAAACAACGTATCATGTGAAATACTTGGCTCGGTTTTTCATTCTCAGTTTGTCCCCCAAAACACTGAAAATCTATCTTGCATTGATAGTATTGTGTCCACTCTAGATCTTAAACCCAGGGAATTTGATTGGAAAGTAAGATCAAAACACAAATCTTTAATGATTAAGGAGAATGTTCAGAAATTTGCTGCTGACCTTGTGGAAAAAAGTTTTGGCTATGCTTTTAAAGACTTACAGAAGGGGGTCTCTTCATGTACCAATGCACTTTGTAGCTTAGCAATGAAATTGACATCTTCAGTCTTTGATATGGCGTTTAATGAAATTGGAAGGCGGAGAGCATTTTCACTGAAGAAGCGTGCCATCAGTGGTTTGGCCAGCTTTCTTGTTGGTGATGCTCTAACCAGTGCTTTACGAGATTTACATTTTGTCAAGAAGCAGATATTTACTAATACTGCTGCCAGGTTTGCTGCAGACCTTGCTGAAGAACTTATTTTTGAAGGCCTTATGGAAGTATGCCAATTTTCCCATCCATCAACACCCACAGGGACACATGATAGTCCTTTTGATTATGAAGACAAAGTTGTGAGGTCATATGCAAAGGATTTGTCTGAATCTGTCATACAGGAAGCATTCATTGAGCTATCACAGGTTGATGTGACTTTTACCACAAAAGCAGCAATTAGTGTGTCTATGGATAACATTAAGTATGTCAGTGCAGAAAATGTGTTGCAGTCAACACAAACTTCGACTTCTTTTCCTACTTGTCGTGATCAAATGCCAATAGCATTGAATCCAGTACAGGACTACAGAAAAGAGTACACAGTACAACAGGCCTTGTTTTGTACTTCTGGTATTGTAACTTCTATACCAGTGCCCTTGGCAGGAAGTGCTCTTGGCAGATATTATATTTCATCTAATACATATCAGCTAAGTTCTCATCTGCCATCAGATAATAGTCATAAGATGAATAATAATTCTACCCAAGCATGCTTTATGACAAAAAATAAGGAAGAGGAAGGAGCTTGTCTTAGAAATATTTATCTGCCTTCAAAACATAATGCAAGTAATGAAAATAACCATGAGTTTTCATATAATCAGAATGATCTCAAATTAACAAATAGCATTGGAATTAATTCAGAATTGGCCTGTGATCTATCAGCTATCAATAGTTTCTCTGGAACAATGGTAGATATGATAGTAACTGAAACTTATGAAGCAATTGCCGCCTCTAAAGTTACCAGAGGAGTTGGAGCAGTGTCAGATTATTTAAAGAAGGATAAAGCCGAAAGAAAAATCCCTTTTTCACATGATGGAGTATCTCTACCCCATGGTGAAAGGAGCTCTAAAAACTATTTTGCTGATCATCTAGCTAAATATATTATAAAACACTCCATAGATGAAAGCAAATTGGTAGCATCAAACAATAAGACTGTGGCACATAGTACTGGTATGCCAACATGTGTAAACAGCTTTAGAAAAGATGTACCTAGTTTGGCAAAGAAACAAGAAATAACAGAAAAACAATTTTTGCCTGCCCTTAAAGAGGAGCCACAGCTGACCCTGAATGAGCTTACCAACTTTCAAGATGGTCCAGATCAGTCTACTCAGGATATGCCCTTATTAGTAAAGGATTATGTTCCAGATTATAAGGGATCCCTGACTCCTAAGAGTTCTTCAGCTACAATACCACCTTGTCCAGATATAACATTCCAAGGAGATAATACAGAAGAGCTCACTGAGACAGTGGATTCTTCAGTAAAACCTTTTGACAAATCATTGAAAAAACATGATCTAAATAAAACTGTACTTGGTTCTCTGCCTTATGGACAAGAAATCTGGTTTTCTCCTCCTCATACTTTTTCACCTACAGTGCTTTCTAGTGAAGACATTTCACAGGTGGAAGATAAACAAAAAATCAGAGATGGGAATATAATACCTGATACCCCTCCACCAACTCCTCTAGTACCACTCCAGATTAGTTCAGAGCAAAACCTAAGGAAATTAACCAAAAAACTCAAAGGAGAATTAGCAAAAGAATTTGCACCTGCTACACCACCTTCTACACCTCGAAATCCATCTCTTAATGGTTTATCTGAAAATGAGCAAAATACCATAGAAAAAGAAGAGTTTATGTTGAAACTCATGAGGTCTCTTTCAGAAGAAGTTGAAAGCAGTGAAGATGAAGAATATCCAGAAATCCATATGAAATCAGAGTGTTCAGAAAAAACATCCCAATATGCAAATAATTTAGCAACACATATAATTTCTTTGGCAACTGACATGGCTGCTTCCTATTTACATAATAAAAGCTTCCAAGAACCTAGTATAAAATCTCATTTAAATGTTCAAAGTCAAACATCTGGATATGCTGCACTTGTAAATAAAGATGATACTTTAAAGTGTTTACAGGATTATGCAGGTGATGTGGCTGGAGATGTCATCAGAGAAGCCAAGAAAATGGTAAAATCAAGACATTGTAAACTACTGAGGCTAAAGAAGAATAACTGTCATGTAGATAGTCTTTGTCTCAAAAGAGATGAGAGAGACTGTTGCTCAAAAGAGAAGTGGAATATACAGGCTGAACAGTGGCAAAGAGAAGTCGACCCACTTAACCATTCTTTATTTCAGAATTCCTTCATGTCAGGTCTGACATCCAAATATCCCAGCTGTGAAAGTGTTACAGATGAGTATGCTGGTCACATTATCCAAGTTCTGAAAAGGGAAGGTGCTAATAGTGAGTTAATAATGGATCAGTATGCCAGTCGACTTGCTTATAGATCTATTAAATCAGGACTACAACAAGCAGCTAAGAAAATTCAACTTAAATATAATAGAAAAATATTGCCTGGACGAAGCTCACAGATGAACAGTAAGAATGAACTATTAAAATTCTTGAATAAAGATAAGTATCAAATAGATAAAAAAGGACAAGGCAAAAGAAATATACATCATCTTTGTGAAAACCAAGCTGATGAAAAGGCTAGACTTACACACAGAATTGATTGTCCAGAGTTGTTAAGATTTTCAGAATCTCTTGCCTACAGCATAACACGGGATGTCACAAGAAAGTTAAAAATGTCCACAGTTGGCTTGCCAAAATCTTTAACAGATTCTTGCCTTTATAAAAAATCTACATGTGAGGAAGATATGGGGACTTATGTTGAATCAGCTTTTCCTAAATCTCTTCAACTTTCTTCTCCAAAACAAAAACTTTACCACAGCACAAGCAGCTTAAATGAATATGGTTATGGAGACAGCATTATTCAAGCTATAGAGCAATATGCCAGAAAAATAGTTGATGACACTTTAGAAATAAGTTTGGAATCTGCAGTTCTTCAAGTTTCTAAAAACAGAAAATCAGCTGATAGATTTACTTATGCTGAAAAGTTGTCACCTTTTTCTGGTACAGCTTGTAGGTATTGTAACCTGAAAGAACACCAGGATTGCATGGGAAAATCATCACAGTACTTTTTTGGTCAGGAGTCCTCTGCTAGAAATAAGCCAGTACCTAATTCAAAACTTGTACCTGGCTGTCAGAAGTCTAGACTTTTTCACCTTGATGTTCCCAGAATCCATGTTGATCTTGAACAGAAGGTGGTGCTGGCTGAAAAGATAGTTGCTGCAGCTATTGAAAAAGCAGAAAGAGAACTAAGTAATACCAGTCTGACAGCTGATAGTGGAATTGGAAAAGATGGTGTGAGCTTTGCTGACAGCCTTACCACAGAAATAATGACTTCAGCTATGATGAACATTGGTCACAATGTTAACATCAGGTAAATTTTGTGTATATATAGTATTTATCTTAAGTATAATATATATATATATGTATACATATACACATGTATACCTATGTATATGTATATTTTTTAATCAAATGAAAGGTTATGTTTCCTCTGTTTCAAGTATTAGACACTCCTTTTTTAAAAAAAAAATTTCATTAAACATTAAGTGCCTACTGTATGCAGAGCATGTTACTAGATATTAGTGAGTCATGGGCACTATCTACTTTGCTTTCTGAACATTCTGCCCTCCCCTAAGAGGAGTGCATTGAGGAGAATGGAATTTGATCTCCAAACTTTTGGTAACCACACTGGAGATGCTTTCAAGTTTTCTTCATTTTCAGAAATAGCACCCTTCTTCAGATGAGGGTATTGGATTAGATGACTCCCAAGACCCCTTTATGCTAGACCCTAGGAAATACAGATTTTTACTTCCTCAGAGGTGGAGGAACGTTCCTTATAATTAGATCTGAAAAGTGGAGTAGATTGCTTTGGGAAGATGGGTTCTTACTCAGTACAATTAGAACCTGGATTAATCTTTTTGGGAATGGGGTAGAATGGAATGCTTGTTCTGGTTTGTATTAGCTTGGTCTATACAGTGTCTCAGGTCTCTTCCAACTCCAATTTTTCATAATTTTGTTAGATAAAAAGATTAAGATGCTCTCTCTGATATCTTAGAGCTTTATAATTCAATAGTCCTTTTGTTTGTTTTCTGCTTGCTATTTAACAGTTTTATTTCAATTTAGGAAACTTTTTTTTTTTTTAAGTAACTACTCTGTATAAGGCACTGTGTCTAGTCCTGGGGGTATGAAGGTGAAAAATGATAGTGACTTTGCCTTCAAGGAAATTGCACTCTAGTAGACATACATATGACATACATAGGAAAAATATAAGATATATATGTATGTGTATATAATACATATAAAATACATATATATGCGTGCAATATATATATATAGTATAGCAATTTGAGTCAAAGGAGAGATCAAATTTAGTTTTCTAAGAAAATTTAAGGAAGAATTATGTGTCCTGAGGCAGTTTTAAGTAATAGATACTGTTTTCTGCTTGAAATAATAGCAATAATATTTCTAAGACCAAATATACTAGAAAATTTCTGAGATTTTCTGAGTCATTATTGACTAGACTATTGTAATAGTTTCATTATCTGGTCCCACCAGTCTTCTTTCTGATACATCCTTCACACAATCACTCCTACTCAAAAATTTTGTATGTTACAATCTGGTAATTTTCTACTAATCTAATCTTATTTCATATTACTTTCCTTTACCTAATATATATGCTAGTCACATTGGACTGTTGTGTTTCCTGATCTTCATGCTATCCCTCACCCTCATGAGAAATAGATAGCATGTCAAGATTCCTCATAGAATGCATTCCCTTTTCCCTTTGCCTGACAAAATCTATTGTTTGCTATTTTGTCCACAAATCCATTCCTGATCCCATCAGCTGAAAATCATCTTCCATGTTTTCTTAGAGTACTCTCTGGAGCTCTTCTTTGACCCTATCACATTTTACATCATAAGTATTTCTCATTTGTATACATGCTATACCTACTAGTATGTTGTAAGGTCCTTGAGGGCAGGAACTATGATATTTTTCATTTTTGTGCCCTTACAATCAGCACATAATAGATATTGAATAAGTGTTTCCTGACTTACTTTCTAATGGAAAAATTTCCTTAAAAATCAGAACTAAAGAAACATTTGACAAATGTAAGCTTTTGTGGTACACTTGTGTTTTAGTTTATACTTCTGTATTCATTGTAAATTGTTTCAGTTTTATGGACCTGTTATTATGTCTTGGCTTTCACAGTTTTAGAATAATTGTTTCAAATCCTCCCTAGCAATGAAAAAAAAAGGCAAAAGAAAAGAGAAGCTGATTGTAAGTGACGAGTAAGCATAATTTTTGCAAAATACATTTTTATTGATATCTTTTGTTAATATAGTAAGCATATTTTGAATTGGTTTCTTCCTTCAAAGAGCAGTCCTTTAAAATAGAATAAAAATAAATTCATCAAATTAACCATTATTTCAAAAAATTCTGGCACTATATATAGTGTTCTTTACCCATAGTCCTATATCTCTATCCCATGCCTACACAGTAGCAGGAGCTTTTATGGGTTCTGTTTTTTTGGGGAAAAGAAAATAGTTTCCTGTTCTAATTTAAAAAAAAAATAACAACTAGTTTTATTGCACAGCATATAGCAGCTGGCCTTTTTATTTGTTCTTCCCTCTCTTGATCTGACAGATTAATTTTGATTTTTTGAGGGAAACTCAGATTATATGAGTATTCAGGAACAATGTTACAAAATTATGAATGGTTAGGTTAGTGTTGGCAAGTGTAAGGTAATTTAGAGGAAGAAAATTTAAATTGTTTTTTGAAATATCAGTTATAATGATTATTGTTAATAATAATAATTACTTATTCAAATAGTTCTATAAGATTTACAGAAAGCTTTACAAATATTTTATCTTATTTTATCCTCACAAAAATCCAGGGGAAGTCAGTGCTATTGTTATAATATCCCTTATTTTATTGATGAGAAAACTGAAATTATGTCAATTGCCCCTAATCATGTAGCTGATAATTTTCTTCAATCAAATTTGAATTCATGTTTTCCTGAATCTAGGTCAATACTATCCATTATACTGCTTAGTCCCTCATTATTGACTCTACTTTGAAACCGCCAATCCCTTGTTCATTTTAGATAAAATGTCAGCAAAACGTGAATTATTTAAGAGAAATGTATAAGAAACAAAACACAAAAGTTGTATTTTGCTCTTATATCAAATAATTAATACATTAATACCAAAGAAACCAGAAAGAGATCAGAACCAGAAAAAGATTCAAGAAGGGAGATTAAATGATCAAAAGGATCAAAGGACTTTCATGTACAAATAGATTTTAAAAAAAATATATGATCCTTTCATTTAGGAAAGACAGATGCTAGTAAGGGAATAAGAAAAAAGGTTATGAAATCAGAGGGACTATTATGTGAAAATGAACTTCATTACCAAATTTTGGAATCTTTGAATTGAGAAGTAATTCTTAAAAAATGACATTGTTTAAAATATTTCTACATCATTAGTTGTTCTGATTTTATTCATAGCATATATTTATTTGGAACTTAAAGTATATTTAATATTTCTTCATAAAGCTCTGAAAAGGTCATACAAGTGAAAAATAGTGAAAAGCTTCCTATTTTACAATTGAGGAAACCTTAGAAGTACAAAAAGAAATATTATTAGATTATTAGACGGAGGAGATTCTAGATATCATCTAGTCCCAACAATTCCTTCCCTTTTTATAGATGAAAAATCTATTTAGTATTACAGGTAAAAAGCGGAAATTAATTTAAAAAGGAATTTGATAATTTATAAATTATAGAGGAAACTTTTAAGGTAAAATTAGAGCTACTTGGAATATATCCTTCAAGTTATTAGCAATTCCTTGGTGCTAATGTCAGAAATAGTATAATAGGTTAGATAGCTTGATATTTCTTGCTTTCATAAGTCATTTGCATTTTTATATTTCTATTCATTTTCTCATTGAATTGGTGCAGAAATGTAAGATAGAATGAATGATATGTTGATTTAAATTTCTGTTTAGTTCAATAGGAAAAGAAGTATTTCAGTCAGTTGAGTCTGTTGGTAGCCAGCAGATGAGTCTGAGTATTGGTGATGACAGTAGTTGGTCCAATCTAAGTTTTGAAGATGACCATCAGGATGAGAGCAGCAGTTTTCTTCATCTCAGTGACAGGTAACTGAATTTTGGCATATGCATATAATTATCTACTTTGTTTGGCCTTACATACTTCCTTGTAGGCTCATTATAGAAAATCTTTACACCTGAACCCTGTAGATGATAAACATGTCACCAAATTTTAAATATGGTGTTATTCCATGCAACAAATATTTATTGAAAATAGAGGAAATGCACTATGTGGAGTAAAGGGTTCTTCAGAAAATCAAGGATAGTAGTAGTGTAGTAGTAGTAGCAATAACTAAGCAAATCGTGTAATTAAAATAAAATGTCATTAATCACTTTTGTGATATGGGGTGAAAAGTGCCATTTCAGCAATTAATATATTACAGGATAAAATGTTAAATTTTTTCTGTAAATCAAAGAAATTAAATGTGAAATATATAGTGTGTAATAGTAAAAAAAAAGCATTGAATTGTTTGTCATTATTTAATCAGTTTTATAATACATAATGTGTTTACTTATATTTAGGTAATATTATAGTAAAAGGTATTTTAGATAACATATAAAGAAAGGATTTTATATTTGAGTAACTTTAGAAGACATAAAATTGTAAATAAATGTTAATTGCAAATACTACAAATTCTACCATACCAACAATTTGAGTTTAAAAAATTTATATTCTTTTTAAAACCTTTAACCTTTTAAAAAGCCTTTTCATAGACTTTAAAAATCTAGCAGCACATAATGACTAAAGGGTCCTCCCTTGGAGTAAAGAAGACCTGAATTCAAGTCCTTCCTCTGACAAATATTAGCTAGGTATTTGGGTCAACTCAGTGCCCTACTTAACTCTCTTAAAACAATAATTTGTAGGTGAGTGGCTTATTTACATTGTGGAAGGAATTTCCAAACTGGGAATTCCTTACTGATGAAATCATATATCCAGACCACATAATCTAATTTCGTGTGTGTGTGTGTGTGTGTGTGTGTGTGTGTGTACGCATGCACATGTGCATGAGTGCTCTGCACCCCCCTTGTTCATAGGATCACAGAGTTAGTGCCGGAAGAAGAAAATAGATTTAAAAAAAGGATTCATAAAGCACTTCAGCTGAAAAAGTTTACAAATTAACATATAAAGTGGTCAAATCAATCTTTTTTTAAAAGGACTTTTGAAAAAACTTCTTATACACTGTAATTCACTTATTAAATGACAAATGACTCATAACCTTTATATTATACAAGTGCAAAACTATAATCGTTATAAAATCAAGTATGATATTGAACAGCATAGGGTGCTTATATTATACCTAACTTCTCCCATTGATAACCTTGCCTAAAATATATTCCTGATAAAAATCTTATGAAACACTGACTAAAACATACTTTTTTGACACTAGATTTTCCTTACCTTAAAAAATAATAAATAATAGTTATTCTTGTTGTTACTATTTTACTTCCCAGAATCATATATTTCTCCTAGGAATTTTGTTTTATTTAAATAATTTCTTTATTGGTTTGATCCTTTTTCATTAATTTTATTCAATTGTAATTCAAAAAGTGGAAGTAGTTTGAAATTTTATGTTTATAAGTTTTCATTTACAACACAAAATTTCCCTCTGGATGCTGTTGTTTCTTGATGGATTCAATAAGCTCCGGGCCCAAACTCTTGCCAATTAGTAGTATATTTTCTGCCCTATTATTTTGTAACTCCTCTAAGAATTGTTGTTTTTCATCAGATATTAGGCATAAATTTCAAAATCTATTACTCTGCAATATCGACATAAAACTTGTATAAGAAAATTATGCTCACTACTTTTTTATTCATTGTTCAGATAAATATGAGCAACGGAAGGAAAAGGCTGGTGTGGAAGAGATAGAAAAACATTAGGGAATGAGGAGTGGATCCAGGATGAAGGAAGCATTGCTAAAGCATCTCATAAAATAAATTGTCTGGGTCAGAGACTCTCCAGTCAAAGACTGATCCTCAGGGTGGACCTTAAATAATAAATATTTAATAAATGCTATATTCACATATTTCTCACACAGACAGCCAAAATAAACCCTAGTGAAGTTGAGTTGCATGTTTCAATATTGATGTTTATTTTAGTACTTTGTTCTCCCAAAGTCTGATTGATACTGAATTTAGCCAGTGAGTACTGATGGTGTATCTGATCATAGTTTACTATACTAATGAAAACCACTATTATTTTTTAAAGCCATATAAGAAAATGGATTGATTCCATATTTTAAAAAAAAAAATGTAAGACAGTTTAAAGAGCAATTGTAACTTATAACCTGTGGCTTTTTTTTCTTCTGATATTGCTTATTAGTCATCTGTAGAAAAAAGCACAGTGTCTTTGAGCAAAGCATTTGACATGTAAATTGTAGATGCTTGAACAAGATGCTCAAAAATATGGGAGATCTCCAGGGGTGTACCAAAGAGCTTCTTATTATTGGTTCTTATTCATCGTTTTTACCAGTACTTTTAATGAAACTGAAAGCTTATCTGCTTTTTTAATTTTAATGACACAGATCTAAAATGGAAACTAATAAATTGGGAAGATTAAGTTAAAAACAACAGTGATACAAGTACATAAGGGGGAAACTCAGCATGAAAAATATGAGGGTTTTAATTAAGTAAAAAGTTTCAGGTTTGTGTGGGACAACTCTAAGAAACTTTTTGAAATTTTAGGCTAGACTTAGGGAGGAAAAGTGCGAAGTGTATTCCCATGATATTTTGCATTGAACAATTTTTTTTATTGTATGGTGATGTAGTATATACTTGTTTATAGTACCAGTTAACAGACTAAAGTTAATAGGATTGCTTAAAAATTACAAGCAATCTGGTTTGAAAGGCTTTGAATAATTACAGATTGTAGAATTAATTGTTCAGCTTTATTTAAATATGTAGACATTGTAAGCTATTCTTGTTTTTAGAAATAAAGTATATTTGAAAATATTTTCGTAATTTAAAGTAATATCTTTTGCAATCACATTTACATTGAGAAATGTTTTATAACTGCTTATTGAAAACTAACATTATTTTAATTACTCAAATTTTAAAGTTGCATGTTGTAAGTTTCTGTAAGGAATTGCATCTAATTTTATTTCTAAGTTTAGTTGCCATTTTGTTTGAAGTTGCTTTGCTACGGTTTTAGAACACAATTATTTTACTGTTTAGAAATGGCCACTGCAATTTTTAAATTTTTACTTTTTATTAGGTAGCAGGCATGTAGATGTAACATGATATGTTTCATATTAAAGACTAGCCAACCCCAAAACTGCAGTAATTGTTTATTAGATGGGCTACATTCATTTGTGATTTCATTTTTGTCAGACTTCTTTTACTCTGGAAATGCTATTGTTACCACTTACCTCTTAATGTATATGTAAAATAGGAATTGAACTTTGCTTTTGTAATTACAGTACTGTCTATATAAAAGTACATAAATAGCATTAAAAACAAACAGCACAACATATCATAAGAGTCTTTATTTTAAACTACTTTAGTAGCTTTCCCCCCTTTTCTAAGCCATCCTTACATTGAAGATGATTTATTTACAAATTTATCTGATGCGTATTTGTTCTCCGTGGAACCTGTTACTTAAAGTTCTTTCATTTGCTGTTCTATTATGTGCCATTTATGTTCACTAGAAAAGTGTCAAATAATGAGGAACCCCCCCCCCCACTGCGATCGGCTTGATGCTCCAGTTAATTTTGACAGTGGCAAAACATTATTGGAGGTTGGGGTAGAGGAAGGAATAAACCTTTATTATATAGTATTTACTGTGTGTGAGGCACTTTGCTGAGTGCTTTACAAATATTATTACATTTGATCCTCACAACTCTGAAGTGGATGCTGTTATTATCCTCATTTTCTAGTTGAGAAAACTATGGCAAACAGAGACTAAATGACTTGTTCAGGGTCACGTAGTCTGATGCAGAATTTGAACTCAGATCTTGCTGAATCCAGGCCCAGTGCTCTATCCACAGTGCCACCCAGCTGCCTCTGCCTCTCCTTGTATATTAAAGACAGAAACAGCTTTGAAGGAAAAGCAGGATCTGTTTAGATCTACTGTTCATTTTCTAGTTCAGCTCTGTTTTCTTCTTCTCTGGCAGTAATGGTAACAGCAGTAGCTGGAGCAGTCTTGGTTTAGAAGGAGATATGTTTGAGGAGAATTTATCCTTTCCAACATCAGACAGGTTGGTCTAGTCCAGAAATTTAAACAGATGAGTTTTTCATCACTAATGCATGAAATTATACTTATAAATGAATGTGTGTTACTCATGCACATGAATATCAACATCCTTTTCTCCTAATCTTGGCATGATACTGCCTAATGAACTTATATTTGGTGAGATATGGCTATATCAAGTGTGAATGACATCTAATTTAAAGTAAGTTATTTTTTGCATGCTCTGTTTACTCTTTAATCTGTCAATTATTTCCTAAAGAAGAGCTTGCTTCCTACAGAATTTCTGTTTTCTTTTCTTTTTTTCTTTTTTTTTTTTTTTTTTGTCTTCAGTTCATGTGGGTTTTATTTGGTAGGGATGATCTCAAGTATAAGAAAAATGAACTCTAAAGAGAAATATTAATGTTATTCTGTATTTAATGCCTGCATAAATCTTCATGGCATGAATTACTAAGCCCCTAAGTGAAAGTCGTCTTGTTTTTTAAGAGCTTATATCTAAGACAAATATTGAAGACTATTTTTGCATTTGAATTCTATCTCTAAAATTACTTGGATATTTTCACATTAAGGTAGGATTTCTGAATCACTGATTACCTATCTTTTGGAATCCATTGGCAGATTTTTAACATGAAATGGTGTGAGAAGCAAAGCTTCCTTTTAATTGTTTCTTGATTCTTTTTTAAACATTGTGTACCTTACCATTTTCACATTCATGTGTTTTGGAACTGACTTTGTATATTGTTGGTTAAAGTTTTATTAATATTTGCTTTTTTATTTCAAAATGCAGTGATGGAACAGATGATAAAGATGAAGAACATAAACATGTTATAGAAGGTAATGAATCTTAACTAAAATATCTAGCGTTATATGGCATTTAATATTTTATAAAATACTTTGACATTCATTATTCTAACATTTCTTAAGATATTTTTTGAGTTCATATACTCTTCTTTATGACAAGTGAATCACACAGTATCAAGATTGTTTATGTAAATCATATCAAGAGTCCCAAATAGTTTTGGTTGAATATTAATTATGTAATTTTAAGTTCTTTCTGAAATTGGTTAAGTATATGCTAAAGTAATAAAATACTATATACCTTAAAATAATTATGAGATTTATTTGATTTTCTTTTAAGTGTAATCATAGTTCATGTAATATTTTGTTCAAACTATGAAAATTTCCCCCAAATTCTAAAAATCCACCACAAAGGCATAATATTTTATTGTACTTATGGCATAATGTTAGCTTGGTCTTTTATTTTTAATCAGAAGATAAAAATATAATAAAAGACTTTAGTTTCCAACTTAAGAATTTCAGCTTACAAATGATAGCAAAAATGTTTACCTAGCTTAATTCCTTCACACACTTTTATTTTAGAAAGTAGTCAATTATTTATTTTACTTATATAACCCATATTGTATAGATACTTGATGCTACTTTTTTGGGAGCAGTCTGCAATCTTTTCAGGTAAATCAACTGTTTTTTGTTATAGTTTTGAAATAAACTTTTTGAAGAGTTACATTACATATTCATGTCAGCACATACACACATGTATATATGTGTATATATACACACACATATATGTGTATATATATATGTATTGTGTATATATATATATACACATATATATATATATACACAATACATATATATTCATTCCTACTGTGATAAAGGAATAATAAAAATACTTGTGTGGGTTAAAATCTGTTTGCTTGGAGTCTTGCAAATTTAATGAAAAGGATTAAACACCATAGAGTATCCACTGTATAGAAAGACAAATAGTAGACACACCCAGAAATTCACAGGAAATAAAGTCTAGAAAAAGCTGCTTATACATATTTGCAGAAGTATGGCAAATCAACTGGATATCCTAATACAAGGAATCAGATTTGATCTTGAAGGTATCATTAAGACTTCATAGCTAAAAAAATCTTACAGCTTATAAATTTGTGACTAGTATATGACTCTAGTCCTTGTTAAGAAGGAACAGTATGTAAAGTAGCCATAAGTTGTGATGTTGATAGGCCACTAAGTTGAATTGCATACTAAGAAAGATACACTGTTGTGAGGAAATCCTGGGATCAAACATTTGGGTGAAGATCAACACTGGCAGAAAGAGAAACAATTTTGGGGAGTTCTTGACTCACGTAAGGGGTTTTATTATCAGAGTAGTTGCTGGAGTTAGACCTGGGTATGAATCCTGGCAATAATTCTTACTAGCTGTAAGAATAACAAAGACAATATAATTGTGTTATGTAACTGGAGAAAGAAATGCAATACAAATATGATTTATTATACTCCTTCACAGAGTGCTACTCTAATGCCTTCTGTATGCTTACTATGCAAAGAAACTAGGGAATTGGGTATCTTAATTTGTTGAAATTTGGGGGTGACGGTTAATCAGAAAACTTTTTTAATTTAATCATTGTTGAAAGTATTTAAAAATAAATCTTTTTCTTGTTTTAGATTATAATACAATGAGCATAATTGCGTTTTTCTTTGAGGATCTTTTAGTGTGTCTAGTCATTGTAAATGCCAGTTTTGATAGTATAATAGAATAGATATAGAAATACATAATTTATTCTTTCTAAGCCAAGGTGTATAATAATTTTTTTTCTTAAATCTTTTTAAAGTAAAGGGAGGGTTGTCTCTCTTTTTTATATAGACTTAACAGAGAATTTCCAATTGATTATTTTGATCATATTCTAGTTAATTAAGGTTTTATTGTATAGTAAATCTTATTAAAGCAGTAATAGTTTTTATATTTCTTTTATACTTCTTCCTCCCACTTTGTAACTGCTGTAATCAAATTAGAGAGTCTGTCACATCTTTTAGACCCTGGTCATTTTAGACTAGTTGTTTATTCATTTGTTTGATCTTTAGTCTGACGTAATGGGAAAAATCCAAGATGGGAGACCAAGAAACATTGAGCTCTAGGCCTGTTGCATACTCATCAGTTTTTGATATTGAAGTACAGATGTTTTGAATTAACAGAGACTAGTTCTGTGCTATATAGATTTCTTATTCTTATAGAAAAGAAATCTGACTGCTTTTTTAATTCATATATACATATGTGTGTAATACACACATGTATATGCATTTCAAATAAATTTTCTAAGAAATTAGGACATTTGGTGACATTTTTTTCTTTGACTTATATGACTTAGAATTATAGCTTTTAAACACTGATTATATTATTCATAACATTCTAGACAACCTATTTAAATCTTCAATAAATGTGGAGTAGAAGACATGTATAATGGAGTTAACTTTTCCACTAGCTTGAAAGAAATATTATCATTTGTGAGATTTGCATTTTTGTGGTATGATTAAAAATGATTCCCATCATTTTTTTAAGAATCATAAGAAATAGAACCTTTCTTATTAATATTTGGAAAATATAGTGATTTGAGTTTGGTTGATGTGTTTCACCTCTTGATTCTTTGTTTTAAATATTAGGTTTGGAGAAAATTGGGAAGAAATTATTAATAGTGAATATTGATATGGCTCCATGTGTTATGGATCCTCAACTGAGGCTTGCCCTTCAATGGCTGGCTGCCTCAGAGGCAGAGGTGGAACAACTTTATTTCCATGACTCTGCAAAGAAAGAATTCATGCTGGTGAGTGCTGTTAAGAGATATTTACACTTTGTCAGTATTACCCATCCATTGATTCTCTGTTGTCATATTTTGGTAAAGGTATCTGTTATAACTCCATATCTCAACTAGGTTCTCCATGAAACAAAAGTAAAGGAGCTTAAGTTAACTATAGTTAGATTTATGTTGCAGCCATTAGCTTTATAGTGGAATTTTGAATATTATGGTATATTCATTGCCTTACTTGAAGTCTCATTTGAATACCACTATCTTAATGATAAAATTTCATCAACTTCCTGTGCTATTGAAGCATGTTTTACTATTATATACTTATAATAGTAAATATTATTTACTTATATACTATTACATAAAAAATATAGATCTTGCATTCTAGGTTGTCTGTTTCTATCTTTTAAAAAATACTTTTTTATGTATGCCATTTTTTCATAAATAATTCAAGATCAATTAATTTTGCTGTTTAGTGGAAAAGAAGTTTATTGTTTATGATTACAGTGTGGCAATAAGTTATCTTTTATTACAATCAAGTTATAACTTAGGAATTTAAAGAATATCACAGCTATACTTAAGGCAGAATTAATAGGTATAAAGGTCTGTGGGGGTGTGTAGATTTTGAGAATGCTTAGTTTTTTAAGAACTAGGATCTTTGCCTTCCTTTGCCTGATCAACTGGGATAGAAGAACTCAGAGCAGTATTTTAGATGTATATACACATGTGCACGAGCATGGACATAGGTGCTTGTGTACATTCACACTCAAACACAGACACAGACACACACACACATTTTAGCCTCTTTTGCTCCATTCCTACCCTACCCCCACCCCTAGCCAAGTGGTCCAATTTACTAGCCTTTTTATTTTTTCTATTACTGTTAACAGTGATAATGCTGGGGCCAAAGGAAAGCTGATATATATAGGTAGTTAGATATACAAGCAAAAAGGCTTGCTGTATCTGCAGTTTGGATTTTTAATGTGAAAATATTTCCATCTTAACTCTTCAGTTGAGACACTTCAGCTTCTTTGAATTCATTAATTCAACAATTATTTATTAAGTTTTACTCTGTGCAAAGCATATTTCATCTCCAAAATCTGAATAGAAAGTCACATTTTATTAAACTTGGCCAATAAAAGATTATGTTCTACATATTTTATAGACATCTTTTATACATTTTTATAAAATAAATTCAGGATTTGTATAATTAAAAGATAATTGAACTTAAAACTAGAACTAGATATCTGCTATGCTAATTGTGTGATCTCAGTTTTCTCATCTGTAACATGAGTGTAATGGTACTTAATATTACTTCTCTCATAGTTATTTTGTAGTTGAAATGAGACAGTCTTTATGACAGTGCTTTTTAACATAAGTACCATAATAACTAAATTAAAAAGTCTGAGCTCTAATTATAGAGATGAAATGTTTTGATGAATTTATATTTACACACACACACACACACACACACACACACACACACACCCCAAGTCCTGTTAGAAGGAATAAGTAATTAAAATAAGTTATAAAATTACAAATTTTCATGCAAAAAGAATTCAGGAATGATGGGGAAAATATAATCCCATTTTAAATCTCATACCTGCTTTGTTTTAGGATATGTTGAACAAACTTTAAAAATGATTCAGTGGTTAATAATTTGTCTCTCTTTCATTACTTTTTGATACAGCTCCAAGTTAACTGAAACAAATTGACTATTGGGTTAGTAAAAATTCATCAAGACCAAACTTCAGGGGCTTAATAGCTTTCACATAATTTGCATGCTAACTTTTGAGAGGGGTAATTTTTATTTGCTTTACCCGTCTATTGTTAACAGTGTTTCCTCCCATCAGCATTTTAAATATAAGTGAAATTAAAAACAAAAAACAAAAAAAAACCCAACCCTTATAGCAGTCATACTGAGTGAGTTTTGGAATTTCCTTGAAGCATTCAGTGGCGGAAAATGTTAGTATTCATGGGTTTTAATGCATATAACATAATCATTGTTTTCTTTGCTTGTGTATTTCTTAGACTTCTTGTTTAAAAGTATTTATTATTTTAATAGTATTTTAATAGCAATAATTAAATAGTGGGATGTTTAACATCATAGATGTATTTCATTTTTTATTTCTATATATTTTGATGGCATCAAAAAAAGAAAAATGGGAAGGGTAAAAATATATTGTATATTTACACTGCACATATGGCTGTGGGGGAAAGCATTGTATGAAAAGATAAATCAAAAAAGATAGGAGAAAGCTTAAAATAATGATTGATAAAACAAATTTGTGTTTAAATATGTACATATCAGCATACCTTTTAAAATCAGGTATTGGTTTGTAGTATTTTATATTTTTAGTATTTTACATTTTTTAATTTTTGGCTGATGTTTGTGATTAGGACTGTTAAGATTGTGTTGAAAAAATAGGAACAAGATGAGTGGCCTAGAGGC
The DNA here is from genome assembly GCA_023553655.1 of Myrmecobius fasciatus. Lineage (NCBI taxonomy): Eukaryota > Metazoa > Chordata > Mammalia > Dasyuromorphia > Myrmecobiidae > Myrmecobius > Myrmecobius fasciatus. The sequence goes on along the minus strand of JAJPUD010001700.1, from coordinate 356,818 downwards.
AGTTAGGAGGTGCTGTAGGCAGAACAGTTGGCCTGGAATTAGAGAGACCTATATTCACATCCAGCTTCAGGCACTTAGCTCTGGGCAAGGCACTGAACTGTCTGCCAGTTTCTGCAACTGTGGTGGAAAGGTGATAATAATAGTTCCTACCTCATAGAATTGTGAGAATCAAATGAGGTAATAATTTGTAAAGTGCTTAGCACAGTGTCTAGCTCATAGGAGACTCTTAATAAATATTTGTTTCCTTACTTTCTTCCTTCTTTTCTGTGGCAGAGGGAATGAGGAATAATAGCAGTAGGTAGTTAAATTCCTGAGAACTTTTAAAGAGCAGCCCCATAGTGACTAAAGAAGACTGTTCTGAGGCTTATCTTTAAAATTCTCCTTTTACCAATCTGATTCAGTTTGTATGGGAAGAAGAACAGAGTCATGTTTATTAAAATAAAATGGTGGCCTATAAACACTTTGCTTCAGTGATCAGATTCCAAAAGACTCAACAGATTTTTAAACTTCCTCTAGTAGAAATGGAAACAAAGACAATGTAGAATTGTATTTTTATTATTTTAAGCCTAATCATATCTTACATTAATTACCATGGAAGTTTCCTAAGTTGAAAATCACATTTCAGTTGAACATCAGGTGTTCTCTTTCTCTGAAACCCACATTGTATTGTGAAAGGAAGATCCCTGTGCTTTTATTAAAATTTGGCAGTTTTTATTATGATTTCTTGTACTTAATTGAGCATATGACAATTATTTAGAATGAGAATTTGTTATGAAGCCTTTGCTTGCACTAGTTTTTGAAGTGCCAGATTTATGTAGTAGTGTTTCCATATAAGACACAGATCCTTATCGTGAAGATGTACCTCTAGCGACCAACAAAGAAAAGTATGTAGCTTGAGGGAAACTTAATTGATATTGAGTAATGCATCATAGATTCTTAGTAATAAAAAAAAATTGTGTTTTAAGAATATCTCGGGGCAGCTAGGTGGCGCAGTGGATAGAGCACCAGCCCTGAATTCAGGAGGACCTGAGTTCAAATCTGGTCTCAGACACTTAACATTCCCTAGCTGTGTGACCCTGGGCAAGTCACATAACCCCAATTGCCTCAGCAAAAAGCAAAAAAAAAAAAAAAAAAAGAATATCTCATAACTATTGGATTTTTGGTTAATTTTGTTTCCTTTTTTTTTCTTTAGCTTTCAAAAAGAGTACGAGAGAAAGAATGGAAAGTGGGAGACCTCTTGCAGGCAGTTCTTAAATATTATGAAATGATGGAGAAAGCTTCTGATGAGGAGAAATGCAAACCTCTGTTTTGTTGGATCTTGGAAAATGCATAAAACAAATCCAGCCATTGTACATTTTATTCCTCTTTTTGAGTGAAAAGATATGTATGCAGGATAAAATGTAACTAGCAAACATTAACATTGTTAGCATAGTAGAAAGTGAATAACCTTTTTTGAGTTGTTTGTGATATATCTATATACGTTATGATAATCCAGTTCATATCTTTGTAATCTATATTGGAATATTATCTTCATTTAGTCTTCTATCCATGTGTTTGTTGTATTCAAAGTGAGAAATTGGTATATGAAGGAAAGTCTGATGATGAAGCTCTTAGGTGACTTTGTCTCGTGGGATTTTCATTGTGTCCAATAGTGCTGCTAAAAACTGCATTTGTGATTTATTGAATACTCTTTTATTACTGAGATGGCTGTTAATAGAATTTAGCCAGCTAATAAAATTTATAACACTTTTACCTGCTACAATTTTGCAACATATGTGCCCCTTTGGGAAAAAAAAAGTATTAATGACTAATTTGACACCACTTGTCTGTCAATAAGATTGAGGCTAGTTTTTTCTTCTGGAAAAATTTTGTCATTTGGCCAATCTTTTTAAATCATTGTTTTTTTTTTCATAGTCAAGATACTATCAAACTTCCTACTGTAACTGCTTGAAACAGAACAACATAATTTATTAAAGAGCAGCTACATTAAAATTTTAAAGTTGCTACAAACACCAGAAATGATAGATTTCATAATCTTTGATCACATAGAACACATTATTTGCCAATTTTGCCAATTTATGTTGGAGTGAAAGTGTATATGTGAGAGAAAGTGTGTGTAAGTAAGCATCCCTTTGGCTTTTGCAAATGATTTTTTTCCCTATTTCTAGGATTTCATTTTATTTTGTTTGTATCTTAGAGAGAACTCACTGTTGAACATTATAAAGGTGCTTTAAATAATCTGACATCACAATGAGAAGAGTTTTGATTTCTCTTATTAAATTTACAGTTTTACCTTATAATGTCATACTGAAAATAGAGATTATTTTAATTGAAAGACAGTGCTAAAGCAGACATGCTTCGCATAGAGAGAAACAGTCATGTGGTTGATTGACAGATTTAACAATAGCACTACAACTGGTATTGGGTTTCTTTAAAAGAGGTAAGACCTTCCCAAATTCCAGCAAATGTGGTGTTGGCCTTTAAAAATTTTTTTTTAAACTTTGTATGCTTTTTTTCTATAACATACTATTTTACCAACCCTTTGGATAAAATGTTTCCTATTATTTGTCTTTATAAACTGGAAGTTGACATAAGTTAGAGATTAGAAGATGTGTCATATTACATCAAAAGTTTTTAATTTAGCTTCCAGTTTACCAATAGCTGAAAGGCTTTCAACAGATATCTTATTGTGGGTACTTCTTCCTTTGTTGTGTTTATTTCTGAGCATCAATTATGCACAGAATAAAAGGCATGGCATTTTTCTCATATTACTTACATTGAGTAATAGTATTATTGTTACAGTGGAGTTCTCTCTCTCTCTAAAGCAAAGTGCTAAAATGTATTTGAATACTTTTTGAAGTTTTGTGCAAACTTTGAGGTTGTCTTATAGGAAAACTGCCAGAATAGACCACACCTTTACCATTTCTGTTATTTCATCTTGAAGTTTCATTTTAATTGGTTTGAGAAATGCAGGAAATATCAGGCAGAATTTTTACTACTTTTTCAGACAATGAAATGACACACTAGTGGGCTGCTATAAATATTAGGGTTGTTTTCTCTTATTAACCATAATGTAGGTTAATTGCACATTAGATTTTAGCTTGTATTTTTCATGTCTGTTTTTTAAAAATTTATCATTGAATTTAACATGCATCGTCAATCAGCAGAAAACCAAAATTCTGAATTGTTTTATTCTAAAGTGGCAATGTAATTATTTTGCAAGTCTTTCCAAACACAGAGGTTTTTGTAGTTTTCTCAGTAATTCTTGTTTTCAGATTAGATTCTGATTATATTTTCGCCTCCCTCATAGTTCTTTGGAACATTACCAAATTCAGAGATTCATTACAGAAGTACAGAGTTGTTAATAAATGTAATTACTAATAATGGAAATTTCATATTCATATCAGGACAGTGACATAGAAGTCATTTTAATATAGATGTTATCAAAAGCATTACTTAAGTTTCTTTGTAGAGAGAAAATAAGAGTTCAAACAGTATATTCAATCAATCCCATAGTTCAAAATAATTATTCTTGAAGATGGGTGTGTGTGTGTGTGTGTGTGTGTGTGATTTTTTCAATGATTTTCCAATTCATTTTGACTACTTAGGTTATGCTTTAACTCTGTTTGGGACAGCTGTCATTGACATTTTTAATGACAAAAACTGCTTGATGTTCTAATTTCATAAAATATCCAATTTGTAAGGATTTTAATTTTGATGAAATGTAATGACATGTTCTGACCTGTTTAAAATTGTGACTTGTGTTGAATTTTTTGTAAATCATTTCCATCTCGAGCCATTGCAAGAAGTGTAAAAAATAAAAAATCTAAAAAGACTGAAGATAAGATATGCCTTCGTACATCTTTATTTTCAAATTGATTAAAGTATGTGCTGAGATTTGATTCTTTTAGATAGTCACTTTCACAAAAAATAATTTGTCATATTTTTGGTATGTTTAACATTAGTATCTGATTTATTTTAATATTCTTTGTTTTAGAGATGATTCCTTTACAAACCATATCAGGGTTTGATAAGGAATAGGGAAAAATATGAAATCTCTTTGTCAAGAAAAGTCTGATGGAATATGTGATAGTGTCTTTATTTTAAAAAATGCTTGCAACTTTTAAGTAAATTATCTGTAAAACTTTAGTTTAGCCTAAATAATGAGTTTTATTTTGTTGCTGAGAAGGGTTTAAATTACGAAATGTGCCATTTAATAACACAAAAATGAGTAGTTTATTCATGTGGCCTTGAAGGAATTAGAACTAAACTTTGCAGTTGGAAGAAAGTATTATCTCATCATTGTGTATTTTGGGTGCTGGTTAAGCAAAAATTATTTTTTCAAGATCTGATATTATCATTAATTAAACCCATTATACTTCAAAATTTGCAATTTTTCTAAGGTAACTTTCCATGTCTTTTTGTGGAAGGGAGGGTAGGGAAGGGAAGAGAAGAGAAAAGGATGGTGGAAATAAGGAACTATTTGTCCATCTTTTGGGTATGGAAAACATGAAAAATCACAGATCCTGTCACCAGCACGAAAAAGTTTATAGAAATTAGTGGATATTGATGATGAATAATACTAAAAGGTAATTTTTAAAAATTTTCTGGTTTCTTTGCTGTTTGCTTTTGGGTGGAAAAAATAAGTATACAAAAGTCAGCAAGAAACTTTTTCAAGCATTTACTGTATTCTTGTTTTGAAGAGACAGATGCAATATTAGCTACTCTCATTATGTTTTGTAACATCTGTGTACATTCCTTTTGTATAGGTGAAGTTATAATTCTTTAAGTTCATTGTTAGGTTTAAATAGTATTTAATATTAATTGGATTTGTTATTTTTGTTAATTGTGCAGTGGTACAGTAATTCACAACCTTAGTTTAATGAATCAAATGTATACTGAAAACAGTAATACTTTATGTAACTCAGTCTTGTATTTTGTAACAGTGGTATTTTTTGCTATTTAGTAATTTCATGTTATGTTCAGTTTCCAAATGATGAACTCCAGTTGCACTCAATTGTCTTTATTTTCGCAGTGGCTTAAATAAACATTTAAAAAAATACTTTTTGTAATCATTTATAATTTTTATTCTGCCTTATGGGACACAATTTTTTTAAAGTCTTTAATCTCTCAACTTATTCAGGAACTTCAAGATTCTATTGGACTTGGTTTTGGTTATTCACTAAGTGATAAACTTTTCTATTAACTAGAAACCTATGGTATTTGTATGGATTTTCTGTCTTTAAAAAACATGTGAAAGGGGCAACTAATTGGTGGTCATCTAAGTTAGAAGTGTCAACCTTGTGTTGTGGCCTGTCACATGCTACCTGTATAACTCCCAAGAGCAGTCCAAACTAGATTAAAATGTAATTGTGAAATTTTTAACAAATCGGATAAAAATGTTATTTTTATGATTTTCTAAGATACTAGATGGCCCACAGCCATTCATTCCTGTTAAGAGTTTTGATACCGCTGATCTAAGTATCATCCCATTTATAAAGATCTAGGAGAATGAGGAGAAATTTAGGGTAGGGGAAAAAACACAAAAAATGGTCTTATTTGTTGCTTAGAAGGAATATTGTTACATATTCTTTCTTGCCTTCTGACAAATGGGACTTGAGATGCTAAGGTGTTACATATGTTTTGAACTTCTACTAGAGTGAAATAATTGTCACTTTGAGATATTAAAATCATGAAGAAGCCCTCTCTTTGCAATTTAGTTATGCCGTAAGTTACATCATTTGAATATGATGTATAAAGTATTTCTCTCAAACGTTTATTGAATTCAAGGCAGCTAAATTATTTGCCTTTTTCCCCCATGGATGTGAGACTATATCTTCATGTGACTCCATACTTATTTTTGTTCATGTGATTCCTTTTCCCTTTTTCTTTGAGGATATATGCTCAATGGTGGCATCTATAATGATATGTATAGTTTAGTAACATTTGGATATATTTCTAAATTATTTTTTACTGACCTAACTCAAGCCCCACAAAAAAATGCATTGCAGTGCCTATTCTTTAAAACTTCTATAAATTGTTGACTATCACATCCCCTTACCAAAACCTGAAAGAGTTAAATCCCTTATCATATTCCTTATTGAACACCTGAGAAAATAACTTGGCAAGAAGAAATTCTGTCAGAATATTTTGTTCAAAACATAGTGTGTAAAAAGGTTGTGATTTTCTTAAAACATAAAAGAAGACAAATTTAATCATAATTGCAAGAAATGTTTTAAAACAAAAAATTGAAGTCAGATTTTTAGGATTAAGAATTGGGGAAAGTATGTTACTCAATTTTTCTATTAAGCTTTATTTTGTAGGTAGCTCATTTCCATATATCAGAAAGGCCTAGTGGCTTTATTATATTTCCCTGCAGCAAAGAAACCTATGGGGATGTTGAATCACTTAAAGTGGTGTGGGTAGGGGGAAAAAAGATTTAAAATAGCTCTAGGCAAGGAAAGCTAAGGAAAAGCTGCAAAATAGTCATACATCGAAATAAAATCAGAGAAAAATTGGAGATTGATAACTGGTGGTCCATAGACACTCTAGAGCCTGAACTGGAGCTCCCCCTATCTCTTATCTGGAATTAAGTTCAAAGTTAAGAATCAAGATTAGGCATCCCCTTGGTCCTATTTGGTTCTGCCTTATTACTATTTTCTTAATCTTCTTTACCCTATGTTTGATTGTGTCGTTTAGGCAGAGACTTAATAGTTTTTCATTGTTCATGTAATGACCACAGATCATGTGTGGATTTCTAAGATGTTTGTTCTAGTAATTACCTCTAAATATGAACTTTGAAGATGTAGACCTAGTTCTCCATTCTTCTTAATCCTGCTGATTAGGTACTTAACCCTTGCTTTCCACCTATAAAATGTGCTAAATTTTACCCATGCTTTTTAATCGATGGAGATGATGTTGACCTTTTGCTCATTTGCAAATTACTGCTTTCTGGTTCTCCCTAGGTTTCTGGTATATGTGCCAATGAGGTGGTAACCTTTTATGCTATGATTAACAGATTTGCCTTTCTAGAACATAGAGCACAGTTCTATGAACAATTAGATGCTTAGTAATTGTTTTTTGATAGTTCAATTCATCCTGTTTTATGGCCATTGTTAAATCACCATATTTTTTTAGAGTCTGAGAAAATTCCTATTTTTGTTTGAAAAGTCGACTAATAGCTATATCTTTTAAGCCCAGTAAATACTTGGCACAAGTCATTGGCATTAAATTTGTAAGGAGTGGTTAACTTTTGAAATACTTTGGGGGGAAATGCAAATTTGTCCACTAGGAGGCAGTGTAGTACAGTGAAAGAGTGTTGAACTGGAAGTCAAAGAAACCAAGTTTGAATCCTGCCTCTGTGGCCTTAGTTAAGTCACATGTCCACAGCTCAGTTTCTTCATCTGTAAAATGAGTAGGCTAGGCTAGATTACCCCTAAGAACCCTTCCATATGATCCAGGATTCTGCCATCACTCTGCATCTTAGTTCTGCACCAGTTGGTTTATTATGGACTGATCTTGTACATTTGAATAAAAGCAGATTTTCCCACAAAATGAGGAATTTCTATAAAAAAGTAGACTTAAGCTGTACTTTCCTCTTTACCCTTTATTGCTCTTCCCCTACCCCCAATCTCCAACTCTTTCTACTGCCATTGATAGTTTCTTCATTGTTAAGCAGTTCACTAGGACCAAAATTTCCCTTGCCTCAGCAGACAGATTATGTTTCCTTATTGATCTCCCGGCATCAAATTTCTTTCTACTTTAATTCATGCTCAATGTATTTCTCAAATTAATGGTCCTAAAGAATGGATCTAATTATATTATAACCTTGCATTCAACAGCAATGGCTTCTTTTTGAATCTAGGATAAACTTTTCAGGTCATTCTTTTAAAATATCTTTTTTTAAAGTGTGCTTTACTGTGTAATTACTAATTGCATGAATAGTAATAGCGCATCTCTATATGAGTCCTCTCATATATAAACATATGAAAGAATCCATATTCATTTTACAAAAAATATATATCAGGAGTTCTCAGTCAAAAAGTTTATAGAAATCGAGTTGAAGTCCAATTCTGATATCGTGTGATGATCTGTGAACCACTCCCTCTTTCAGTGCTAGCTAAGTTTTTCTGACTAGAGAGAATGCAGAATATTGGTATTGCTATGCATTGGTAGAGGAAGTTGGCTCACTGGGAGTTTCCTACTTCAGTGAAGGTTTGGGCCACACACACAAAAAAATCAATAAAAATATATTGTGTAAGCAGTGATGACTATAATCAATGCCAAAGAAGCATGGCAAGAAAGGAGACAAATATTTATTGATTATTGTGTGCTAAATATTTATGCTTAGCACTTTACAGATATCTTATTTGTAGTCCTTATCAACAGTGGTAAAATTTTTGTAGTGGGTGAGGTCTTTTCTTGAAGTTTCTTAAACCTTAAAGTCTTTTCTAGTCCTATTAAGAACCTTCCACATCAGACCTCTAATTTAGCACTTTGTTTTTACATTCTTAATGCAATGGTCTCTCCCATTCTACTTTTTTTTTGGGGGGGTGGGGGAGAATGTGGTGGTGGTGGTGGTTGTCAGTCATTTTGGTCATGTTCTCCATGACTTCATTTGGGGCAAAGATACTGAAATGGTTTGCCATTTCCCTCTCAGCTCATTTTGCAGATGAGAAAACTGAGGCAAACAGGGTTAAACGACTTGCCCAGGACCCTGCAGCTAGTAAGTGCCTGAGGCTGGATTTGAACTCATGTCTTTCTGACTTAAGGCCATGTATTCTATCATGTCACCTAGCTGCCTCATGGTAATGATCTTGTTAGAAATAATGGATTAGGTTTTGAGTAGGAACCAGTAGAAGGAGAGCATATTGGGGGACAGAGATAAATCCTAAATTCATATTGCAATCCATCCATGTCACCTTACTCTGTGTAATTACCTCTGGAGGAGTGGAGCTCTTATTTGGGGTATTTTTGCTTCAGAGCACAGGGAGCACCACCTACAAGATACCTGAGAAAAACATGGAATAATATTGGGGAGAAGGGGAGATATGAGGTCTGGGAATTTTTCCAAGAAGTTGAACAGAATATCTGGATCATATTTAAGTTAAGACCTTGAGATGATATCAAGTAGAGTTGAGAGGGGTAGTGATGAAGTGTTGAGCCTCTTCTAGATGAAATAGTGTAGTTTGGAAGTAAGTTCATGATTAACTAAAGAAGGTGGGGGTGGGACTCAGTCTCTGAATCACACCTTGGCAGACATGCTAAAACCCTTTCCTCTCAGCATTTCTTTGGAGGACCGTATTCTAATGCATTTGTCACTATTATGTTTTATCAGAGTTATCCCTTTTTTTTTCCTATCCACCATTAAAGCATAAACTACTTGTGATCAGGAACCATGTTTTATCTCAACAGGACTCTGCATACTTCAGATCTATTGCTAGTTGGGTGAATGGCTGAACACAAATTGTCATGTGAATGTTCTATGTAATAATATGTTAGAAATGAAGAAATAGATTCTAAAGAGACTTGGAAAGACTTGTATGAACTAAGGCTAAGTGGAGTGAGTAGAACCAGAAGAATTTGTAACATTAATATTATATAAGATGAACATTTTTGAAAACTTGAATATACTGATGAAAGAAATGAGCAAAACCAGGAAAATATTTTGTATAAAAACATTGTAAAACAGCTGCAACCACAACAAGTAACTTTGAAAATACTAAGAGCTCCTCTAGTTAATGCAGTGACCATCCATGATTCCAGAAAACCCACAATAAAACCTCTTTTCAACTTTCTCACATAGAGGTGAGTGCAGAAAAAGACAGATCTTTCAAAGACATCCAACAAGGAAATTTATTTTGCTTAATTATGCATACTTATAAGAAATTTGCTTTGTCCATTGGGAATGGAGATGGGAAGGAAAAAAATAGGGTTCAATTGATTGAAAAAAATTTTAGTTAAAAATGACTGAATCTAGGTGGGAGACACTTACACATCTACTGATCAGGAACAAATGGCTCAGAATTGACTTTCCTTCCCTGTCCTCTTCCCCCCCTCCCTTCCCCTTTTTTCCCCAGGCCGAAGGGAACAGAAGGGAAAAATAAACCATTACATTATCTTCCCCCCCCATCTTTCCTTTTCTCAAATCAAATCCTCAACCTATGACAAATTGAATACCAAGAGCTTCACAGTTCAGAGACAGCAAAATCTACCTCATTGAAGCTGTCAACTTCCAAAGGACCCTAAGACCATCAGTCTTTCATCTTCAAAGCCTTTCATCTCTCTTTCTTACAACAACTCTCTCTGAGGGTCTTAAAATATCTCTCAAAGAGATTTCTCACCTCTTGAAAGCAGGTAGGGAGTAAGTCTTCAGTTCTTTACAGAAGAGAAAAGGAAGGGCAAAAGCTGTTAGATTGCCTAGGTCCTCAGTGAGCTGTTACTCAGTTCAGAACCAAAAAGAAGACTGCAGGTTCTAGGGTTATGATAGCCGCCTTCATGTCGTCCTGGGTGTATAGAATGATGGATAATAAATCTGATCATTCACATATTACATTAAAATTGGCCCTGGAAATTGTGTTCTTCAGTCTGTTTAGGATCTTCCCCACTCCCACCCTCACCCCCATCTCATTGCTATTGCACAAGAATCAAAGTTGATTCTCTTCCTCTCCCATTTCTACATAATTAATACAAACTATGCACAGTAATAATAGCTGACATGTAGAATGTTCTAAACTTTGCAAAAAACTCTTAGTGTCTTATTTGAGTCTTACAAAAACCCTGTGAAGAAGGTACCCATGATATATGTTATACCCATTTGCCAGAAGAGAAAAGTCATACTAGTAAATCATCAGAATTTAAATACAATTCTGATTTTAAGTACAGTACCCTAACCCCTATATGCAACATTGCTTTTCAAAAACAGCAAAAATCCTTCCTATTGGTATAGCACTTTGAAGTTTTTAAAAGGACTTTTCCTGTCAATTCTGTCAGTTATTCCTCGTAACAGCTTAATACAGTATAGCTTCCATTCCCAGGGAAATGGAAATTGAAAAATGACTATTGTATGATACTAATTGGACCGGATATCTCCCTAGCTATCTTAGACCATTAATAGTGTGTCTCCACCATAAACACTAAATCAGGAAATCCACAAAGACCAAACTGACATCATGGTTCATTTCTGGCTAATAATGGATATTTAACCAGACTCAAAGTAAACACAACCTCATTCTTAAGAGCTAAGCTATTTCTGCACAGTTCCTCATTGGAGATGTGCTGGGAAACCAATTTCATGGACTAATTTATAAAGTCACAGACTAATGTGTGCATTCCATCCAGCTTAAAGCCAGCATCTGCTAGGCCTGGGTCTGACCGTAATGATAGAATTCACTGAGTGATGAAGTTGAACATGTTGGAATTGTGCTGTGCATCCAGGGCATCAGATTACTTGACTCCATGGGGGTAAAATGAATTACTGTAAGTAATTAAACTAAAACCTGGTACTAATGGGTGGGCCATAATAGAATTACCATGAGTGATGGCAAGCCTGGCTATATATGAAATCCTAAAAGCAGAGCTAGTGATAGGAGACTGGCACATGTTTGACTGTGGCCTAGCTTATAATATTCAGAAAACCACCATCAACTGAGCAGTCATGGCAATTCCTTCAAAATTTCTGTGGCTTGCTTGAGTGGGTGATATTTGCTAGGTGAGTAACACAAAATCTACTGCCATGTTTTTAACACTGGTCATATAACAACCAGGACCATCTTAGGCTTTCCATCATACATTTTTCCACGTTGGAGGGGGAAAAAAAAGGAAATTTTACAGCTCAATTTTAGGTGTTTTCCATCTTTGGACTTTACATTCTCCTGGTCTAAATGGAAGAAACGCATGGATGGGGAAATACTCAGTTTGGTTATTCTGAGGATTGTGAAGAATACTGATGTTCTCTTGAGACAGATGTTTTATAAACTTTTAAAAGCTGAAATAAAATAGGCTGTATCAAATATAAATCAGGTTAGAGTCAAGTAAGAATCCTAATAGAAACTTAACTAAAAACTTTGAGTCAAGATTCATAATTTTGAATCCTAGCTCTAAATATTGTAGCTATGGAGATAATTCATAATCTTTCTGTTTGTTTCCTCATCTGTAAATGCGAATAATCATATTTGAACTACTTATTTAATAGGATTTTTTAAATTATCTTTTTTATTTATTAAAACTTTTTATTTGCAAAACATATGTATGGGTAATTCTTCAACTTTAACCCTTACAAAGCTTTCTGTTACAAATTTTCCCCTCTATTCCCCACCGCTCCCCTAGATGGCAGGATATCCACTACATGTTAATTATGTTAAAATACTTGACAAATCGAATGTGTATACATATTTCCACACATCATTGTTGTGCCAGAAAAATCGTATCTACAAGAAAAAAAATCAGAGAAAGGAAACACAATGCAAGCAAACATCAATAGAGAGCATGAAAATGTTATGTTGTGGTCCACATTTCACATCCCTCTCTCTGGATGAATATGGCTTTCTTCACTGAACAATTGGAACTGATTTGAAACATTTCATTGTTGAAGAGAGCCATGTCCATCAGAATTGATCATCATATAGTATTGTTGTTGCCATGTACATTGATCTCCTGGTTCTGCTCATTTCGCTCAGCATCAGTTCATGCAAGTCTCTCCAGGCCTCTCTGAAATCATCCTGCTGGTCGTTTCTTACAGAACAATAATATTCCATAACATTCATATACCATAATTTATTCAGCCACTCTCCAATTGTTGGGCATCCATTCAGTTTCCAATTTCTAGCCACTACAAAAAGGGCTGCCGCAAACATTTTTACACATGTGGGTCCCTTTCCCTCCTGTAAGATCTCTTTGGGATATGGGCCCAATAGAAACACTGCTGGGTCAAAGGGTATACACAGTTTGATAATTTTTTGAGCATAGTTCCAAATTGCTCTCCAGAACGGCTGGATCCATTCACAGTTCCACCAACAATGCATCATTGTCCCAGCCTTCCCACATCCCCTCCAACATTCATCATTATCTTTTCCTGTCATTTTCATAGGATATTTTTTAATGGAAAGCTCTATATAAACCAGAACTGAGTTACCATGTTCTTCCTTTTGGTCATCACTGCTATAAACTGATCAGTGTGAAAAGGTCAGGGAAATTTAAAAAGATTATATTTAACATGGGGGCTAATGTTTATGCCCATTTCTAAGGCTATTTTAATTGGATTGTTACATGTGTAATTTGAACTTCTTGTCATAGCTAGTTTCTCAGACTATGCCCAGTACATAACAATACCAAAAAGATTTATCTTAAGTTTCCTTTCCCCTTATAGTGCAAGGATAGTTTTTTTTTTTAAATACAACTTCAGTCATTCTTAAGGTTCATAAATTTTGAGTTGGAAGGAGCTTTAAAAATATCTCATTCAAACCTCTCATTTTTTTATAAATCAGGAAACTGGGTTTAGTGATTTGTCCAATATTGTGTGGTAAATAAATAGTAGAGCTAGGTACTCAACTTTAAATCTAGTATTGCTTCTACTTATGTGCCAGGCACTGTGCTAAGTAAGTGTGAAGGATACCAAAAGAGGTAAAAGATAGTTACCCTCAGGGAACTTACAGTAGAGTGTGAGAGACAACATGCAAACATGCATAGATATATATATATATACATATGTATACATAAAATATCAATATAGATTTATTTTACATATCAGAGATATATAGATGTATAATAAAGATATTATCAATAGAAAATAACAGAAGTAAGACATTAGAATTGAGAGTTTGGGGAAGGCTTCCATTGCACTAGAGTGTCCCTGTTGAAGAATAGAGGCCATTGAAGTAGTTACAAGGCCCTTTTTCTATGAAAATTCTAGTGTTTTCTTTAATGGAAAAAATACTGATAATAAATGTTTAAGACACTGATAGAAATATCTTCAGACACCTTTTACTTCATTAAATCTTGAGTTAGAAAGAGTTCAGAAATCATCTAATCCAATCCATACCTGGGTATTAATGCTTTCTACAATATACTTGACTAACAATTATCCAACTTTTATTTGGAAGCTCATTCCACTTTTGGATAATAGTACTACCTAGGAAATATTTTTAATTATATCAAAATTCTAAGCCTTCTATGACCCAGCAGGACAAATCTCAGCTCATTTTCACATTAAAATCCTTTAAACACTTAACATTATTTTACAAATTTTATATTCTTCAGAATGAACATGCCAAGTTTCTTCAATTGATCCACATATGAATTATCATATAATCAAAGAATATTAGCAATGAATGGGAACTGAGTAATTGCCAAATCTGATTCATAACCTAAAAGAAAACACCAATACAACATATCCAACAAGTGGTCATCTATCCTTTGCTTGAAGATCTCCAGTGAGAGGAAATTTATTATTTTTTCAAGAGGATTATGCATAGAAATGTGGGAATATGATCTGATTGGGTGGAACATACAGCAAGAGAGCTAAAGAACATAAGGAATCGGAGCAGTGCGTGAAAGTTCATGTGGAACTGCATCAGTTCTGAAGGAAAAGGAATTTGAATTAAGGCTATTCGTCCCCCTAGAATTTGGATTAGGGAAAAAGCTTGATGAAGTGAATTACTAGAACATAGTAGGAGAGAAACTGATCAGAGGTTCAGCTCCAAGAGAACACAGCATCAAAGAGGAAGATCCTTGGGTTGGTTAGCATAGCCTTCTTTGGTAGAGTAGGAGGTGCTGACTGAACTCTAAGTGTCAGTTCATGTTTGTTTTTTGTAATCATCTTTTGGATTCTGGGTTTGGGGACAGTTGAAGTTGCTTTATCTTTAGTGCATAATATCTCTTTTGAAGAGGTTTGAGAGGTTGTGGGGATCTGAAAAAATATCTACTCCTCCATTTTGTTAATATAATCCAGAAGACCCGGGATATCATCTTAATACCTAAACCAGACAAGGATAAAAACATAGGAAAACTATAGACCATTGTAATTTATGAATATTCATTCAAAATTTTAAAATAAAATCCTATCAAGTAGACTACAGAAATTCACCCAAGAAATTATTCATTTTGGCCAAGTTGGGTTTGTAGTAGGGATTCAAGGATGACTCAACATTAGGAAAACAATATAATTAATCTTTCTAAAACCAAAACACATTAAAAAACCACATGGTTATTTAAATAAATGCAGAAAAAATCCTTTGACAGACTAAAACATTTTAGCTTTAAAAAAAAATCCTAAAGGGACCTTTCAGCATCACAATACATGTCTGTTAAACCAAAAGAAAGCATCATAAGCAATGCAAATGCATTAGAAGCTTTTCCAGTAAATAAAAGAGTAAATCAAGGATACCCACTCTCACCATAATTACTTGATAGAGTTATAGAAAACCCAGCAATAGCAACAAAAGAAGAGATATAAAGGTATAAAGATAAGAAAATAGGGGATAAAACTATCCCTATTAGTTAATAAAAATAATGATTTACTTAAAAATGCTAAAAAATTAATATAGATTTTAATTAAGATAATAGCATTGGTAAAGTTGTTGGCTACAAATGCACAAAATGACAGCATTTCTTTATAATAAGTATAAATCAAAAAGGACAATAATAGAAAAGGAAATCCTATTCAAAATAAGAACAAAAATGTGCAAAAGTATCTGGAGATCACTCTACTAAAATATCAAAGTATTTACCTAGATTAAATTATAAAGTTCCTTAAAGAAGTAAGGAACAGCTGAATACCTGGTGGAATCTTCAGTGCTCATGACTGTACTAACATAATAAAAAATGAAAATATGACCAAAGTTAATTTATAGTTTTAATGCTATAACAAACTATCAAAGAGATACTTTATAGAACTTAATAAAATAATAGCAACATTCATTTCAAGTAAAAAGAAATTTAGAACATCAAGGAAAGTAATGAAAAAAAAAAGCAGAGATGAAGAAATGACACTTTAAGACCTCAGATTACATTATAAAATTAGTAGCAATCAAACCTATTTGTTTTTGGTTAAAAAAATAAAGGAAATCATTGGAACATCAACACAAGTGAGAATCAGAAACAATTAGTACTTAGTAACCCAGTGATTGACAACCTGGAAAATATAAATTAAATAGGCAATGTTTCTTTAGTTGACTAAAAAATAATAATTGCTGGGAAAACTGGAAAATAGTTGTAAAAATATTAGGCTTAAAACAAAATCCTATACCACATCCTTTAATTAATTCAATATAGATATGTGACCTGATTTCTAAAAGTTAATATCTTAAAATAAAAATAAAGCTAGAAGAGAACATCACATATGCCTTTCATAAGTATGGTATTAGCCTGGTTGATTTATTTAAATGGAAAGCACAGTGATAAAATCTTGGGAGCTATACTTGTTAGTAGTTGACATCTAACTTGATATATAACTGGGTTACCTCTAGGATCCATGAAAGTTGTATTACTGACAACTATAATCTCTAAACCCCAATCAATGTGCTTCTCACAAGTAAATATTCCAGGATTAATTTTAAATTATGAAGCCCTTACAAAACAAGATTGGAATGAGTAAATCAACCTAAATACAAAGAGAGAAATCTCATTGGTGTTTTTTTTTAAATTTATTTAAAACAAATACAAAATACATAAAGAAAGAAAAACAGAAAAATTAAAAAAATTATTGCATACACAACAGAGAATAAGAGAGGATTCAAAATATGAAACAAATTTCCATTTCATGAAAACCTATATAAAAAACTGCTATGCATTGTGTTCTGAATTATCTTTTCTTTGCTTCCTTGTAAGTTTTCTTTTGTTCTCTGCTGTGCACTTTTACTTAATCTTTTTTTCCTCTTTCCTCCCCATTCTCTCCTCTAAGGTAGCTAGCTACAATTAACCATGGACACACACACATATACACACACACATCTATAATCTATAATCATATACATTTATATGCAGCTATATAAAATTGTACTATATTTGTTTGTCTGTTTCTTTGAAGGTAGATAATACCATCCTTCATAAGTCTTAAGTCTTTGCTTGATTCCCTAAATCCACCAACTCATCATTTCCTACACCACAGCAATATTCCAACCTTTGACTATTTTAAAGAATCTAAAACAATATTCATTAATATGATTGACATATTGTGTACCTTCCCTATTTTTTCTTTTTTTTTTGATTAAATCTATTTTAGCTTCTACTTTGTCTGAGATCAATGAATACTACCCTTACTTTTTTCTAATAATCTCTTCTTGATCATTATTATTATATTTGTATGCATCTTTTATTTCCCATCCCTGCTGACTTACTTTCTATCTGCTAGCTTGCCTTCTTATTATTTAATCTACACGTTCCCTTTTCTTCTCCCCCTACTCTTTCACTACCATTTTATCCCATTCCCACTAATCTACATAAACTTACCTTGCCTCATTCTATTCCCTCCCCTTCTAATTTCTTTATAAATTCAGAAGACTTTCCAGAGTCATCACTGTTCTTTACTAATGGAAATTGGAAGATCAATTGATTTTTTAAAAACTGAATTTTATTTTGCTTTATTTTGTGATAAGTTTAGAAGAGACACAGAACAGGAAAGTGATTCAGATGATGCTGAGTGAAATGAGCAGAACCAGGAGATCATTATTCATGGCAACAGCAAGACTATGTGATGATCAGTTCTGATGGACATAGCTCTCTTCAATAATGAAATGTTTCAAACTAGTTCCAATTGTTCAGTTAAGAAAGCCATATACACCCAGAGAGAGGGATGTGAAATGTGGACCACAACATAACATTTTTATGCTTTCTATTGATGTTTGCTTACATTATGTTTTCCTTCTCAGATTTTTTTCTTGTAGATCCGACTTTTCTTGCACAAGATAATTGTAAAAATATGTATACACATATTCGATTTGTCAAGTATTTTAACATAATTAACATGTAATAGACTTCCTGCCATCTAGGAGAGGGGTGGGGGTTAGGGGGAAAAATTTGTAACAGAAAGCTTTGTAAGGGTCAATGTTGAAAAATAAAAATAAAAAGCTTTAATAAAATCATTTAAAATGATTCAGATGAAAATAAGCAGATCCTAATATAAAGCATCTATTTTCTAGCAGTGTATACTTCCAAATAAGTTGTAATAATGCTGGCAGAGAACTTGAAGACATACATTAATAAGTGAAATTAATGACATTTTTGTTATTTTTGTTTCATATTCACCCATAAGTGTACTGAATTTTAAAAATGTACTAGCTGCAACATTTAAAAATGATCCAAATTAACATCTTGTAAGAACCAAATGTATGGTCACTAAATCAATATTTAACCCTTCTTAGAAAAAAATATGGATTGTTTGAAAGGAGCTCAGAATAGAATGCAGAATAGGCAGGATCCTTTTGTTCTTGTTACCAAGTTGATATATTTCCTTTCCTCAAAGACTGAACAGCATAGTTTTTATGATTTTAATGTGTTTTTATACTTTAGTTTATTTGTCTAATTTGTCTCCTTAAAAAGCTGAATTGGCCAAATGGAAAAAGAAGTATAAAAGTTCATTGAAGAAAATAAGTTCTTGAAAAATAGAATTGACTAAATTGAAAAAGTGGTACAAAAGTTAGATTAAGTGAGATGTCAAGAAATAATAAAACCAAAAGAAAAAAATGGAAAAAAATGTGAAATATGTCATTGGGAAAGCAGCTCATTTGGAAAGTAGATCAAGGAAAGATCATTTTAAGAATTATTGGACAACCAAAAAGCCATGGTCAAAAAAAAAGAACCAAGATATCATATTTCAATGAATTATTAAAGAAAACTGCCCTGATACCCAAAAACAAGAGGGTAAAATAGAAATTGAATGAATTCACTGATCACCTCCTGAAAGAGATCTCAAATTGAAAACTCCCCGGAATATTATAGTCAATCCCAGATCTCCCGGGTCAAGGAGAAAATATTGCAAGTAGACACAAAAAAACCCAATTCAAATATTGTGGAATCATAGTCAGGATAACACAAAATTTAGCAGCATCTACATTAAAGAATTGAAAGGCTTGGAATATGATATGATATTCTTGAGGACAAAGGAGTTAGGATTATAGTCAAGAATGACCTACCCAGCAAAACTTGAGTGTGATCCTTGGTTGGGAGAAGCGGGGAGAAATTGATATTTATCAAAATTGAAAGCTTTCAAGCATGTGTGATGAAAAGACTATAGCTGAATAGAAAATTTGACTTTTAATTACAAAACTCAAGAGAAACATAAAAAGGTAAACAGGAAAGAGGAATTAAGATATTCAGTGAGGTTAAACCATTTACATTCTTATATGGGAACATAATGTTCGTAACTGTGAAGAACTTTTATCACTGTCAGGATGGTTAAGAAGTGTATATATATATATATATATGTATATATATACATATATATATATAAAGAAGTATATATAGTAAATATAGGTGTAAGTTGGCTATTATGTGATGATTTAAAAATAATAAAATGAAGGAGTAAGAAAAAGGAATGCACTGGAAGAAAGAGGAAGGTAAGGAGGTAGGATGGGTTAAATTATTTCGCATAAAAGAGGTGTGAAAGGAACAACTTTTATAGTGAAGTAAAAGATGGGTATTTGTGGTGGAAAATACTAGAACTTTCCTTTTATTAGAATTAGCTCAAAGAAGTAATAACGTAATACTTAGTATAGAATTCTATCTCACACTTTTGTGGGTTTGTGGGGAATGAAGTGGTAGCACCATGAAGGCCTTGGGCACCCTGAGAGAGTACAAGGTAGTTGGAGGCTGCCTGACTTTTCCCAAAAGTCCAGTGCCACTCTATCAGATGCAGATCTCTGTTCTTAATCATATTGTGGCAAAGTCCTGCTTCTGGTATTTTGTTTCTTAGCTGAAAAAGATGAAGAAATCTTCTGGAGAAATTGTGTACTGAGGATAAGTCTTTGAAAAGTTTCTTAGGTGAAAAACTTTAGCATCTGGCTGTGCTATGATTCCAAGAGTAGGATCTGTAACATGTACAGGGAGTGCCCCTGACCACTGGTGCCATCACTCAGTGCTACCAAGACATGGTAGCCTATCGCCATGCCAGGGCCCACTCCATCCAGATCATGAAAGTGGAAAAAATTCTGGCCAGCAAGTGCTGCCAGCCTGCAGTCAGCTTCACAACTACAAACTCAAGTTTCCTCTGCCCCACAGAATCTTATATTTCCAGCAGAAGCCATGTTTTACTACCAAGAAGCAATATTTTCTTCTGAGCACAGAGACAAGGAGGCATATTTTTTTGATCTGTTTAAATAAAATTTCCAATTGGAAAAAAAAAATCTATATTGCCCTTCAGGGTAGTAGTACAAAGTAGTACAAAGGGAGGGGGATAAAAAAAAACACAGGAGATGATAGAATGAATAAGATACAGGAGAAAATATACAATAAACCTATACTAGTGGAAGACCCCAACTTTCCCCTCTCAGAACAAGATAAATCTAACCAAGAAATAAGTAATAAAGAAATTAAGGAGAAAAATTGAATTTTTAAAAAGTTAGACATGAGAATTTTGGAGACTTTTGGAGGAAATTGAATGGGAATGAGTATTTTTCTCAGCTATACTTGTAACATACACAAAAATTGATCATACAGAGCATAAAAATCAAGTCCATCAAGAAGAAATAGAAAAAGAAGTTCCTTAAAATAACTGCAGACAATATAAAATACTTGATAATGTTCTTTCCAAGAGAATTTCAGGAACTACATGAATATATTTATAAAACACTTTTCACACAAATAAAGTTGTATTTATTTATTTATTTTCTGAGGCAATTGGGGTTAAGTGACTTGCCCAAGGTCACACAGCTAGGATGTGTTAAGTGTCTGAGGCCAGATTTGAACTCAGGTCTTCCTGACTTCAGGGTTGGTGCTCTATCCACTGTGCCACCTAGCTGCCCCATTAAAGTCAAATTTAAACATTTGGAGAAATATGAATTGCTCATGGGTAAGATAAGCCAAAATAATAAAAATAAGTTAATTTACTTATTTAGTAAGTAAATTTATTTAGCCATACCAATTAAACTATCAAAAATTATTTTTAGAGCTAGAAAAATTAGGAACAAAATTCATCTGGAAAATGAACATCAAGAATATCAAGGAAAGCAGTGGGGAAAAAAAGTGAAGTACGGTAATATAGCAGTGGTATGGTCAAACTGTGGTAAGCAAAACAATCTGGTACTGACTAAGAAATACAGTGGTAAACTAATGGAATAGATTAGGTACACTATACTTGGTAGTGAATGGCCATAGTAGTCTAGTTCTAAATAAATGCAAAAATCCAGAGTTTGGGGATAAGGTATTCTTATCTGATAAAAATTGCCAGGAAAATTTGAAAGTAGTTTGGCAGAACATAGGTATAGAACACCATTGCACACTATTTACCAAGATAAGGTCAAAATGGGTACCTGGCTTACACATAAGCCAATTAGAGTGGCAAAGAACACCTTACCTGTCAGATCTATATATAAGGGAAGAATTTATGGTCAAACAAGAAATAGAGAGTTTTATAGAAAGTAAAATAGGTAATTTTGATTACATGAAATTAAAAGGGGCTTTGCACTAACAAAATCAAGGCAGACATGATTAGGAAGAAACAGAACGCTGGTGGGAATTGTACAAGTTTCTCTGACAAAAACCTCATTTCTCAAATACATAATGAATTAAGTCAAATTCATAAGAATACAAGTCATTCCCCAATTGATAAATAGTCAAAAGATATTAATAGATAATTTTCAGATAAAGAAATCAAAGCTAATTATAGTTATATGAAAAAATGCTCTAAATCACTACAGATTAGAGAAATGCAAATTAGAACAATTCTGAGGTACCACTTCACACCTATCAAATTGGCTAATATGACAGAAAAGGAAATGACAAATATTGAAGGCTATATGGGGAACTTGGAACACGGTGGAGTTGTGAACAAATCCAATTATTCTTTTTTTTTAATACTTTTTATTTGCTAAACATATGTATGGGTAATTCCTAAACTCTTACAAAGCTTTCTGTTACAAATTTTCCCCCCTACTCCCCACTCCTCCCCTAGATGGCAGGATATCCACTACATGATAATTATGTTAGAATACTTAAGAAATCGAATATATGTATAGTTATTGCATCATTTTTTGTGCAGGAGAAATCGTATCTACAAGAAAGAATAATCCGATAAAGGAAATACAATGCAAGCAAACATCAATAGAGAACATGAAAATGTTATGTTGTGGTCCACATTTCACATCCCTCTCTCTGGGTGTATATGGCTCTCTTCACCGAACAATTGGAACTTTTTTGAAGCATTTCATTGTTGAAGAGAGTCATGTCCATTAGAACTGATCCTTATATAGTATTCTTGTTGCCGTGTATAATGATCTCCTGGTTCTGCTCACTTCACTGAGCATTAGTTCATGCAAGTCTCTCCAGGCCTCTCTGAAATCATCGTGCTGGTCGTTTCTTACAGAACAATAATATTCCATAATATTCATATACCATAATTTGTTTAGCCATTCTCCAATTGATGGGCATCCCTTCAGTTTCCAGTTTCTAGCCACTACAAAAAGGGCTGCCACAAACATTCTTGCACATGTGGGGCCCTTTCCTTCTTTTATGATTTCTTTGGGATATAAGCCCAATAGAAACACTGCTGGGTCAAAGGGTATGCATAGTTTGATAACTTTTTGAGCATAGCTCCAAATTGCTCTCCAGAATGGTTGGATCCGTTCACAGTTCCACCAACAATGTATCAGTGTCCCAGTCTTCCCACAACCCCTCCAACATTCATCTTTATCTTTTCCTGTCATTTTAGCTAATCTGACAGGTGTGTAGTGGTACTTCAGAGTTGTCTTAATTTGCATTTCTCTGATTAATAGTGATTTGGAGCACCTTTTCTTATGATTATAAATAGTTTTAATTTCATCATCTGAAAATTGTCTGTTCATATCCTTTGACCATTTATCAATTGGAGAATGGCTTGAATTCTTATAAATATGAGACAATTCTTTATATATCTTAGATATGAGACCTTTATCAGAACCCTTAAATGTACAGATGATTTCCCAATTTGATGCTTCCCTCCTAATCTTGTCTGCCAAATCCAACTATTCTGGAGGTCAATTTGGAATACTACCCACAGGGCTATAAAGTTTTGACCCAGAAATAACACTACTAGATCTGTATCCCAGAGAGACTTTTTTTTGAAAGAAAAAGACTTCCTTCCATGTACAAAAACATTTATAATAGTTTTGTGTATTTTTTGTGTGTAATGGTGGTGGCAGCAAAGAATTGGAAATTGAAGGGTTGCCCATCAATTGGATATTGTGATATATGATGGAATGCTATTGTGGTCTAAGAAATGATGAACAGTATGCTTTCAGAAAAACCTGGGAAAACATATGAACTATTGCATAGTGAGTCAAGTAGAAGGGAAATAGGAAGCTAGGAAAAATTTTTTTTTTACTGCCAGTGTTTCTAATAAAGGACTCATTTCTAAAATCTATTGTTAATTGACTCAAAATCATAAGAATATAAGCCATTCCCCAACTGATAAATGGTCAAAGCATATGAACAGACAATTTTCAGATGAAGAAATTAAAGCCATTTTTTCTAGTTATATGAAAAACTGCTCTAAATCACAATTGATCAGAAAAATACAAATTAAGACAACTCTGGGATAAAGCTTCACATCTCATATTGGCTAAGATGACAGGAAAAGATATAATAAATGTTGGAGGGCATGTGGGAAAACTGGGACACTAATACATTGTTGGTGGAGTTATAAAGTGATCCAATCATACTCATGAGTAATTTAGAAATATGTCCAAAGGGCTATAAAACATGCATATCATTTGATCCATCAGTGCCATTACTGGGTCTGTATCCCAAAGAAATCATAAAAGAGGGAAAAGGACCCTCATGAGAAAATGTTTGTAGCAGCTCTTTTTTGTATGGAAACGAACTGGAAATTGAGTGGATGCTCAACAATTAGGGAATGACTGAGTAAGTTATGGTATATGAATGTAATGGAATATTATTGTTTTATAAGAAATGATCAGCACACTGATTTCAGAAAAATCTGGAAAGACTTACATGAACTGATGTAAGTGAAGTGGCAGAACCAAGAGAACACTGTATACAGTATCAAGATTATGTGATGATCAACTATGATGAGCTTAACTCTTTTCAGCAAAGAGGTAATTCAAGGCAAATCTAAAAGGCTTGTGATTGAAAGTGCCATCCACATCCAAAGAGAGAATTATGAGACTGAATGAAGATCAAAGAATAGGATTTTCATGTTTGTTTGCTTCTTTTTTTCTTTCTCATGTTTTTTTTTCCTTTTTGATCTTTTTTTTGTGCAACATGATGAATATGGAAATATGTTTAAAAGAATTACATATGTTTAACCTATTGCTTACTCTCTTAGGGAAGGGGTAGAGGGAATGAGAGAGAGAGAAAAATTTGGAACACAAGGTTTTGCAAAGGTACAATTGCATGTATCTTTGCATGTATTTGGAAAAATAAAATACTATTAAAATAAAAAAAGATGAAAAATGCTATCCAGTTCCAGATAAAGAGCTAATAGAATCTGAGTGTACTTTTTTTAAAGTTTATTTTTGTTTTGGTATGTGTTTTCTTTTGCAACATGGCAAATGTTGAAATATGTTTTGCATACCCACACATGTATAATGTATATTAAATTGCTTGCCTTTTCAGTGAGGAGGGAAAGGTGGGAGGGAAAGAATTTGAAACTCAAAATTTAAAAAAAATGTTATAAATTCTTTTTATGCATAATTGGAAAAATTATATATATAAAATTTTAAATTTTAAAACCTTGCAAAGTATAACCAAATTTTACAAAGACAATCAATAAATAATGATGAGAATAAAGGATAATCCTTTACTTTCTAGTTCTATTCTTGTAGGGAAAGTTACGATATCAAAAAAAAAAAAAGGGAAAAAGAGTAACCTTCACTTTTAGCAGTCCTTGAATTAAGTATAAGATTCTTATGGACTAAGGGGATGAGTTCATAGAGAAGGGAGCTGAGTGGGAGATGTAATAAGAGGGTCCAGGAGCCCAAATCCATCTGTAATTAGTTATACTTGGCTTGATGGTATTCCCCTTAAACTTCAATATATTTTTCTATGTTTAGTCAATCAAAATAAACACTTCTTTAAGTAATGAGATGGTATTCCATGGTAAATAGCTGACTTGGCACATTGAAAACAGCTTGGATGAATAGGATAAATATTTGTGGCTGTTAGAAATCTTAACCATATCTTTGGAATTGGTTCCTATGGACTATTATAGAACAGTTATGTTTTTATCATTCCCTCCCCACTCCCTGCCTAGAATAAGTGAATGTCATGATCATTTCATTTCTACTCCATTGTTAGGTGGGTGTACTGCTTCTTTCCTGTGAATATGACATTGTATATAGTGACAAGATGGTTAGTTGCTCCTAGGTCATGCCATTATTCTTAACTTATGGACATTCTTGGAACATCAGGAAAAAGCACGACTGTTTTATTTTATTTGCGTGTGTGTGGTTAACCAAACCAGCCATCCTGTCTGCTGAAAGGAGCATTGCATTGAGAGATTGTGATAGGAAAACATGGTGTTTTCAATACCCAAGAATTCAGCAGTTTTGGACAGCCATTTGCATGGAGTTCAGATGGTAGTTGGCTTGTCTGGTTTCATTCATGGGGATGCTCTAGTGCATGAAATCCAGGGCCACTGTTTTCATGATTACAAACCCTTCCTTCTAGTCAGAAGTAAGCTGTAACCCTATCTGTTTTTGACTGAAATGCAATGGATCCTAGGTCAACCCAACCACAAAGAGGGACTTACTATAATTTTTGACTAGCTAAAAAAGCCTGTGTGAGGTGTCTTTGGAAAACAGCCTAAAACTAAAGTTCTTTGGGCTGAAGTAGTAGAATATGGAAAAAAATTCATTGAAAAGGATTTTTCAATGCATGCTGCCAACCTCAAATGATTAGTTTCCATCTAGAAAAGAAAAATAAAGGCAAGGACAAGATAAAGGTCATTCCTCAGACTGGCCTACTACATGAATCATTCCAACCAAATAATCAGGAGATTTCCGTCCACAAGACCTCAAAACAGGCTCAAGTAGCATTGAAAAAAAAATGTATTTTCCCATTTTTAATGGCAAGAAGTTCATTTGAGTTAAACAAATGACATCACACAAAAGGGGAAAAGGAGGCTAACATTTTGGTTTTGACAAACTCTGGTGGGCTTTTTTAAGGGCATAGATTTTTGGTCCTGTGAAGTCTGTGATAGCCAAGAGATTCAGAAATGTGGAGTTAGGGTCGTGCTACAGGGGAGGCAATAGACTTGAATCTGGCCTTCATCTCTCTAGTCATTCTAATCATTAGAATCTAATTATTCTCAGATTTAATCAACAGTGTGAAAAGGGTGACCAATTAATACAAGCAATATTCTTCTTGACAAAATATGCACAGACTCTGTTTTCTATGTACAGGAGTAAAGCAAACTTCCAGAAACCAAGACATCAAGCAATCTATCAACATTGAACTCTAAGGAAAAAATAAGAGGCCTTCTTTTCCTAACAAGAGATCAACTTTTAAGAAATTGCCATAAACATAAAGAGATAAACCAAACAGGTTGGGTAAGTTGCTCATGTAACTCATTGTCCCTACTTAGAGTTAATTTAGGATCATCTCAAAAAAAATTTAATTGTTCATTTATGATATATAGAAAAGCTCCCATGTTAATTAATCCAAGGTATTCTGGAAAACAATTTAAAATCATGCAAGAAAAATTACTACACTATTCATATTCTTTGACCCCATGGTCTAACTATGCAATATGTACTCTAAAGGAGTTAAAGGAAAAAAATATGGACAATATAAGGTAATCTTTGCTTGAGTTCTGTGGTTGATAACTGGGAAAATATCCTGGTACAAGGCTTATTTGCATTTCCATAATATCCAAGGTATTCTGGAAAACAATCTAAAATCATGCAAGAAAAATTACTAAACTATTCATATTCTTTGACCCCGTGGTCTAACTATGCAATATGTACTCTAAAGGAGTTAAAGGAAAAAAATATGGACAATATAAGGTAATCTTTGCTTGAGTTCTGTGGTTGATAACTGGGAAAATATCTTGGTACAAGGCTTATTTGCATTTCCATAATATCCAAACTGATTTACTATTTCCAATAATTTATCAAAATTTTGCATTTTTTTCCATAGCAAAAATCAATTAGACTTGCCTTCAATATTTAGAGGCATACAGCACGTTTCCTCCCCTGAGGTCTCTGTACCCTGTAGATTTCAGTTGAACCCCTTTTTTCAGCATTGGAAGGAAATACTCCCTGCTTTCTGCCAGTTTTCTGTTGGCCTCCTCTCTCCAGCACTGGGTCACATACTAGCTTCCCTTAGGGAGAATTCTGCATCTCTGTTGAGGTATGATCTCTCTCTAACAATTGGAACAATCATTTTTTTTTCTTCTGTGTATTATCTAATATATTCTAACATGATTTCACTGATTTTTGTTTGCTTTCATGTTGGGTGAATGGGTTTATTTGCTAATATTTCAGAGATATCTTTTAACAATAAAGAGAATTGAGGGGATTAATGCATAAATGCCTCTATATTCTCCCTCTATATTCAAGGTTCAGCTCTAAGATGAGGTCTCCCCTACTCCACCAAAATTATTTTCAAAAAGATCCAGGTCCTTTCATCACATTTATCAGAAGGACAGATTTCTCTGGTCCTCAGAACAGTCTGTTTCTTCTTAAGTATTTTGATCTAATTTTATTGGGGGAAGGGAGATGTGAGTAGGTGTGGGTGACTTGCTCATGTAGATTATTTGTGTTTCCTTGGGTATGTCTCAATGCAACTTGCAGAGAATTGTGTGGCAGGTGAAAGATGAAATGGCTGAGGGAAACAAAGCTTTGATTTTCTGAGCATTTCACTTTGTTAAACAATGCATGTTATTTATTATAAATAATTATTATTTTCAAGTTTTCCTATCCCCCAGAAATACACAGATATTCTTCAAAAATAATGAAGCACATTCATTCCCATTGCTCTCACTAAACACATTTTTATTAATAATATTTTAATGAGAGAACAAGAGTTGTTTTTTGATACCAGTAAAAATTAAATATTGTTTCATCATGTGTTAAAATTTCTATTTTGTGTATATTCTATAATGTACATAATATATTAGCTCAGTAATATAGTATCATAAACTCATTTTGTTTTTTATTATGCATTATAAGTACATGGATTCACAAGTTTAGAATGGGAAAGGTTTGTGTTTTTCTTTTATTTTGTTTACTACCTGTGTGATAATAAAGTTTAGAGATCACTCCACTGGAACTCACTATTAATATGAACCCTGTGGTGAATCCTTTTGTCATGAGAATAATGATGATCTAAGCATTTTGTTCTGTAAAAATTAAAGAAGCTGTTGTCCAGACCCTCTGTGGATTTTTTGATGCTTGTGTTTCTTTTTAAATTTTTATTTTCCAGGGTAATGATTTGGAAAAGACATCTCTTGAGGCTGCATCTATGAGACTGTCAAATAAATTAGCCAGCTGTACTGGCCCTCAAGAGTCCCTGTGGTTTGCTTTTATTTAGTTTTAATTTTATTAACTTCTTTATTTTGCCTTCAGTTCAGTGCTTTGTCTCCTTTCTCTTATTTAGCCATTTTAGGTTTAAAATTGTAATCTGAAGTTATACACTATAATGTAGTCTCTATTTAAATCTCAGTATAACTGAATCTGGTCAGAAGTTCAGAATAAAAGATATGTCAGGTAATCTAAAAGAGCTCAATATTACTTATTGAATCTCTGAATTATTTTGAGGGCCACTCCCCTTAAGGCCCCCTCCCCACTTCCCAAAGCACCTTTATGACTGCCTCATAAAATGGGAACATAAGATCTGGAAACTTCTATCAAAAACACAAGAAGATCTTGGAATACAGTATTCCAAAAGAGCAAATGATTATAAACTTATGACAACAACAATACCCTACAAAGCTAAGTATAATCTTATGACAGTGGAGAGAGGAATGGGCATTTAATTTTATAGGAGACTTTCAGACATTTCTGATGAAAAGACTAGAATTGAATAAGAACTTTGAAATACAAACTTATGAATCTAGAGAAACCTAGAAAGGGAAATTTATTGAGAAATTCGAAGGAGTTGTGAAGATCAATGCTTCATAGGAACCTGGAATGTAAGATCTATGAGCCAAGGTGATCTGGATGTGTTCCAACAGGAGATGGAAAGATTCAACAACATTCTGGGTGTCAGTGAACCTAAATGAATAGGAATGTGAATAATCTAGGCAAGAATCCCTTAGAAGAAATGGAATAGCCCTCATAGTCAATAAAAAAGAAGGAAAAGCCATAGTAGGGTATAATCCCAAATATGACAGAATGATGTCTGTTCAAATCCAAGACAAAACATTCAGCATCACACTAATTCTAATTTCCACTCTAACCAGTAATACTGAAGAGGCCAAAGTTGATAAGATCTATGAAGACTTATAATATCTTCTCAAAATAACGTCATAAACTGATGTCACATTCACCACAGGGGATTAGAATACTAAAGTAGGAAATCAAAAGATAATTGGAATAACAAACAAGTTGGGCCTTGGAATACAAAGTAAAGCAAGGTAGAAACCAATAGTTTTGTCAAGATAACTCACTGGTCATAGCAAAAGCTCTTTTTCAACAAATCAATATCAAAATCAGATTGATTATATAATTTGCAATCAAAGGCAGAGAAAACAAAAATGGTAGGAACTTAACAGTAGAAGAGATTAGGCAAGAATATTCAGAAAAACTATATAGGAAATATCTTAACATCACAGATATTCATGGTTATTGATCTAAAGTCATACATCCTGAACAATGAAATCAAGGAAGCATGGCTAATAATGAAGCTAGAAGAAGTAATGCTCTACTGAGCACAGTGGAACTATTTAAAACTATAAAAGATGATTCTGTAATGTGCTGCACTCAATATGTCAGCAATGTGCCACTCAATTGGGAAAGATCAGTTTATGTCCCAATTCTAAAGAAGGTCAATGCCAAGGAGTGTTCAAATCATCGAACAATAGTGCTCATTTCACATGTCAGCAAGGTTATGTTTAAGATTCTGCAAGCCAGGCTTCAGCAATATGTGAACCAAGAATTATGAGAAGTTCAGGCTAGTTTTTGAGGAGGCAGAAAATTGTTGTTCCCTCATTTCTGTAGTGCCCAACTTTTTGTGACCCATTTGGGGTTTTCTTGGCAAAGATATTGGAGTGGTTTGACATTTCTGAGGCTGAGGCTGATGGTCACACAGCTAATGTCTGAGGTTGGATTTAAAAATCAGGTCTTCTTGACTCAGGGTCAGTGCTCTTTCCACTGCATCAACTACCTGGAATTAGAGACCAAATTGCCAACATTCACTGGATTATGGAGAAAGCCAGGGAGCTCCAGAAAAACATCTACTTCTGCTTCATTGACTGCACTAGCCTTTGACTGAGTAGATCAAAATAAATGTGGCAAATGCCCAGAGATGAGAGTACCAGATCATTTGATCTCCTGAGGAATATGTACACAGATCAAGAAACAACAGAACCAAAATTAGAACAACTGGTTTAAGATTGAGAAAGGAATATGGCAAAGCTGAATATTATCTCCTTATTTATCTAATTTATGTGCCAAGTACATTGTGTGGAATGCCAGGCTAGCTGAATCAAGAGGTAGAGTTAAGGTTGCCAGCAGAAATATGAACAATCCCAGATTTGCAGACAGTACCACTCTGATGGCAGAAAGTGAAGATGAATTAAGAAGCTCTTGATGAGAGGCGAAAGAAGAAAGTGTAAAAGCTGGCTTGAATCCTAACATTAAAAAAAAAAAACCCAAAAACTAAGCTCATGGCAACTGGTCTTATCATTTCCTGGCAATTAGAGGTTGAGGAAATGAAAGCATTGTCAAATTTTATATTCTTGATATCAAAGATCATTGCAGACAGTATCTGCAGCTATAAAATTAAAAGACTTGCTCTTTAAAAGGAAAGCAATGGCTAATCTGGCTAGCATACTAAAAAGTAAAGATGTCATCTTGCTAACAAAAGGTACAATTTTTTCAGTATGGTTATGACTGCAAGGAAAGCTGAGCACTTCAGAATCAATGCTTCAGATTATGGTGCTGGAGATGATTTTTGACAGTCTCTTAAAGATCAAAGAGATCAAATCAGTCAGTGTTTAAAGAAATTAATTCATTATATTCATCAAAAAAGGACAAACATTGAAACTGAAACTCATATACTTTGGATATATAATAAGAAGACAAGAATCACTGGAAAAGACCATCATGCTGGGCAAGTTTGAAGACAAAAGGAGAGGGGGACAGCAGATAAAAAGATGGATACAGTGGCATGGAAGCAATGAACATGACCTTGGAAAGACTTTAGGGTGATAGTGGAGAATAGAAATGCTTAGTGTGCTATCATTCATGGGGCTACAAAGTGTTAAATAGGACTGAATGAATGACCAGTAACAACAAACAAAATAAAAGACATCTTTATCCTGAAGATACTTAATCCTAAAGGGAGGATTAAATGGGATGGAAAAACAAAAAAAAAAAAGTAGAATCTAAAAGAGTGGTTTAGATTACTTAACTTCTTGATAACAGGAAAATGAATGAGCAAAGTGAGTTAAGTGAAGGTAATGGAATATTATTGTGAAATAAGAAATGGAAAACCATTTCAGTAGCTTTGCCATGAAAACCCTTAACAGGGATCAGGAAGAGTTGGACCTAACTAAAAATGACTGAACGGCAACAAAATCAGAAATTAAAAAAGAGATTTTTATTTCAGAGAATTTTGGGCAATAGGAACTAATGCAAAGTGAACAGAACCAGAACAATTTGTAAAAAGGAAGCAGAATTTAGAGGAAAACAATTTTGAAATATTTAAGAATTCTCAATCCCAACTAAATCTTCAGAGGACCTTTGATCAAGCATTACATGCTGACAGAGAGGTGAGGGACACAAGTATAGAGACTTATATTATTATACATGGCCACTTGTGTAGATTAATTTATTTGATTGTGTTTGATTTTTTTATTTCTGATATGTTAATGTTTCCCAAGTATAAGTAAAAGCAATTTTTAAGATTTAATTTTTTTTAAATTTTGATTTCTAAATTCTCTTTCTCTCTCTCTCCCTTCCTCCCCCCTCATTGAGAAGGCAAACAACTTGATATAGATTATATATGTACAATCAGGCAAAAAAATGTTTCACTATTAGTCATATTGTGAAAAAAAACCCACTGATCAAACAAACAAAAACCCAAGAAGATAAATAAAGAAAAAAATTGCTTCAATCTGTATTCAGATTCTATCAGTTTTTTCTCTGGAGATGGATAAGATTTTTCATTATAAGTCCTGCAGAATTGCCTTAGATCATTGTATTATTGAGAATAGGGAAGTCGTTCACAATTAATCATCTTATGATTTGTTGTTAGTAAGCTTTTTTTTTTTTTTTTTTTTTTTTTTTTTT
>JAJPUD010001700.1:312104-322225 GCA_023553655.1 Myrmecobius fasciatus | reverse complement strand
TTTTTTTTTTTTTTTTTTGCTTTTTGGTGAGGCAATTGGGGTTAAGTAACTTGCCCAGGGTCACACAGCTAGGGAATGTTAAGTGTCTGAGACCAGATTTGAACTCAGGTCCTCCTGACTTCAGGGCTGGTGCTCTATCCACTGCGCCACCTAGCTGCCCCTATTTTACATTTTTTTTGATTTGATTTTGTTTTATTGTTTCCTAATGTCTCATTGAGTTATTAGCTTTCACTCACCCAATTCTAACTATTAAGGAATTATTTTTTTAGTGAGCTTTTATACCTTATTTTCCATTTGGCCAATCCTCCTTTTTAAGGAGTTCTTTTCTTCAAAGAATTTTTTTAAAATTTCTTTTTCCATTTGACAATTCAGCTTTATAAGGAGTTCGCCTTGGTGGATTTTTGTGCCTCTTTTACCATTTGGCCTATTCTTTTTTTAAGGTGTTATTTTCTTTAGTAATTTTTTTGACTCTCCTCCAATGCTTTTGATTCTTTTTTTTCATTATTTTCTTGCATCACTCTCATTTCTTTTCCCATTTTTTTTGCCTCTGTCATTTGATTTTTAGAATCCTATTTTCAACTTTTCCAGGAATTCTTTTTTTTTATGTTTTGGATGTAGCCACTTTGACTTTTTTTGTCTTCTGAGTTTATTTTGAGCTTCCTGTAATTTTCTATGGTCAGGTTGCTTTGTTGTTGTTGTTTATTCATTTTTTCATCCTACTTCTTAATTTTGAACTTCATGTTAAAGTTGGGCTCTTCTCTAAGGGTAGAGAGGGTAGTATCCTAAGAATCAGGGTTTTTGTACTGCTGTTTTCAGAGTTAGTTTTGGGTTCTTCTAGGTTGATATGATCTAAGAAGAGGTATGATTACTGCTGTCCTGGCCTGCACTCTGGTTTATGCATGACCACTTTTCCTTATTGGAAGCACTCTTCTTTCTTGGATGTGGGGCAAGGACCCACATTCTCCTGCAGCAGCATGCTGTAGTTTATTGGTACTTGTATTTGCCCTGAGAATGTGACCTAGAACCATGTATGGGCAATGCTACAGAGTCCTATGCCCAGTTCCAGCAAAAAGATGCCCTGTGATCTTTTTCTGTTTAGTTGTCTTATTCCTTTACTCTCTATATTCTAAAGCAGCTACTGCTGATTCAGCCACTGCCAAGGCCTGCTGCTGACTTGGTAAGGGACAGTGTACTCTTAACCACCACGAGACAGACCTTTTCTGCCAGTTTTGAGATAGTTTTAAAGAAGATAATTTTAAAGTAGTGGGTAGGATTTATGTACTTAAAAAAAAGATAGTATGAAATGAAGATAGATTGATGGGAAGCTTTCTTTTATGTTCTGCTGCATATATGAAAATACTTTTGTAAATGTGGTGTTTATATTCTGAATAAAAATAAATAGCTTTTAAAGTGAAAAGCATAGATTTAATGCACATTTAAAGAGAACAGCTGGAAATTATAGAGATCTACAGTTTTATATACAATTCTATCACTATGTATGTATAAATGTCCATTTATTTGATGTTTAAGTTCTGAACAGAAATAAATTTAAGAAAGAACATCAGAAATTCTGGTAACTGAAATAGATACCTCCAATGATATAATGGAAAGTAGGGATGAATACCTTGTCTAATCCAGCAAAATAGCTACAACCAAACAAAATGGGAAAGCTGTTACCTTCATGGAGAATACAGACTTACAAATTTGTTTTTTGATTTAGTCTATCTGTCTGTCTGTCTGTCTGTCTCTCTTTCTTTTAAAATAGGCTGTCTCTGCTATATACATAGCACTTCCTTCTGCCTGGTACCTCCAGTTGTTAGGGTCCAGGAAGTTGGGGACCCTGATGGGAAGTTTGTCTTTGAATTGAGGATCAGAGGGTATGGTGTGTGATTCCCTTGAGAACATGAGACCCCAAGACTTGACGGAGATTGCTGATGATGGCTCAAATAAAAAGCTATTCAAAGTGATCTAGAAAATGGGCTTGCCTTGAGGTGTGCTTTGTTATCAAGATGAGAACTCCACCTTCTTGCTGAATTCCTCCTTTCAATACAAATTTAATTACTAAACGATGAGTGGGCTAGTGGATAAAGGGTGTGACCACAGAGAGTGGGGGAAGGAAGGAGGCAAGGAAGAGGGGTCAGGTAAGGAGGAGGAGAAAGGCAAGGAGGAGGGGCTAACCTACGAGGGGAGGCTAAGAGAAGAGGGAAGATATAACGAGACAGGCTGGCTGTAAGAGAGGAGCTGAATAAAGAACTACTTTATTTCATCTTCCTCTGGCTTGTGACTCTCCTTTGGGTGAGTACGCTGGTCGTGTCCGGATGCACACCGAAGCTCGGGAGGAGGTGAGATCCCACTGCCTTTAGGTATAATATCTAGCATCCAGTCTCCCTCTTTTCTGCAACCCTTCCATTTCTGGAAATTTCCAAGTCTTCCACAAGTACATTAATGGACCGTTCTTTGTTTATGACATCAGAACTGAGTAACCAGTCAGAATTGAGACCTTTTCCTCTGGCTCTCTTACATGATGGAGTAGCCCCATTGTGGTAGATAACCTAAGTGTTTTCTCTTCAAACTAAGAGGAAAAATAAGAACAGAGCAATAGGTCACAAATGTATCTTGCCCATCTGGAGATGTGACTAGCCTCTTGTTCCTCTGCTGAATATATGCTAGCTATGTATATTTTTGTCTTCTCCTTCTTTGTCCCTCTCATGTTCTAGGGCATCTCAAATTATGTCATGGGTCTTCCCTACTTTGAATGTAAATACTCTAAATAAAGGCTTATTGGATTTAGCATTTTTTGGCTAACCTATTTCATCTGTGAAAAATTCCCTCAAAGCAGCTACAGCAGATTGACATGGCTTCCAATCTTGTAAATAGCTTCCAAAGGAAGCCTTGACTTTACTTACTTTGCAGAAAATGGAAGGTCACCTCTCTGCCATAAATGGCATAAATTTTTTGCCAAGGTGGCAAGAAGTCACTTATTCTCAAAAATCAGGAGTGTCATATGCCTCCAGAAAGCCCTAGTCCTTAAATCATCATATAAGTCAAATTGCAGTGCCAAGAAAGCGTCTCCCAGTATGACAAAGGGTTAGAAAGTCAGAAGTCAGGTCAAAACTGAGCACTTAACCCCAGGGCACACTGCAAGGCAGAGTGAGACAAGAATGCAAAGTAGGGCTCTAGCCCTCCCTGTTACTCTGTAGACTTTCATTTTTCAAAGAAATTTTTTTTAACAAGGTATATAAATATACTTCAAAGACTAGTGAAATAAGTATAATTGCTTCCATCCTAAACCATGAGAGATTATCCATTACCTAATTTGAATTATGCTTCTAGTGTTGAAAAAAAAAGTTTAAAAGAAGTAGTTTTAGCTAGAAACTGAGGAATTCATTTGATTACAGGCAGAAAGGGACTTTGCTTCCCTACTGACCAAGAAAAATGGGAGAAATAGCTCAGTCTTGCAATGGAGATAAAACTACAAGAACAACTTACTTCACTAGTTTATAAAGACTTTCCTCATAAGAACCCTACAAGGTAGGTAATGCAGTTTTTTACTCTCATTTCCTATGAGGCAGAGAGGGGTTTAATGACAATATGCCCAAAGTTACCCTACTATTAAGGACCAGAGTCAGAATTTAAACTCAATTTGTCAAAGACCAATGATTTTTTCATTGTATCACTCTAGCAAAGATGAAATAACAAAGAAGGATTTAAAGATCTCTGGTGTCAGGGGTAAATAAGGAAAAAAAACTATTGAAAACAATATCTAGAAGACTCTCCTCACTTCATCAGAAGGCAGAATGCCAAACTCCTCCCAATGCTTTTCTTTATAGAAGGCACAACTCACTGCAACTGCTGCTCTGCTTGGTGTTAATTTCATGGAACAAGATGCAATAGCCCCCTTTCCTCCCTACTCTATCTACCTCTGCCTCAGATTAAGCTCATCACACTTCTAATCTCATCACACTGATGTCTCCCTGTTTTCATGTTGCCTTTCCCTTTTGATTACAAACTCCTTGAGGGCGAAATCTATTTTTTAAAAACTATCTTAAAAAAAGATTGTCCCCAGCATTTAGCACAGTGGTTGGCACATAGCTGTGCCAAAGGACCTTTGTTTGGATAAAAGATCAACAACATCATTATGTTGGGGTAAAATAGTGGATGATGAGGGATCTCTTGAATTGAATGTAAATTGGATTTAAGTGAGGCAGAGTTAGTTGTACAGTTGTCAGCTTCATTCTCTCTTCCAGAATCATCAAAGTCCAATGAGAGGACAAAATTCAAGATAACTGGTGATGACCCAGGAGGTAATGGATGCTTCTGACAGTTTCTTATGTCTGTCCAAGCTCTAAGGTCTCCACAGCACCTGCTATACTTATCTGCCAATTATACTGGGGGAAATCTTCACATACTTAGGGTTGGACTTTAATTTACCAATGGGTTTGAGGCTTGTTGGGTACTTCCAATATGGTTTAGTTAATTGTAATAATTTACTGGGATATGATTGTTGCACATGCTGTAGCTTCTTGGAGTCCAGGTG
Source organism: Myrmecobius fasciatus (assembly GCA_023553655.1). Lineage (NCBI taxonomy): Eukaryota > Metazoa > Chordata > Mammalia > Dasyuromorphia > Myrmecobiidae > Myrmecobius > Myrmecobius fasciatus. Next base: position 317,688 of record JAJPUD010001700.1, on the reverse strand, counting down.
TGTTGGGTAATGGTGGGAACCCAAGACAGATGAACAGCCTTGAAAAGAGCTTGGCAAGCCTTCAACCAGTTGTCCTTGTCCACCAATATACTCCTTGGTACATAGTAGCCACTGAATAAATGTTTCTTGGATTGAATTGGATTGGAAAGCTGTTTCAGAAGGGTGAGATGCAAGCTTTTCAGTAAATATGATTTTGTGCCCCAGCACCAAATATTGATGGCACGTAACAGATGCTCAGTAAATCCCAGTTAATTGATTGATCACCCTTGGCAATTAGCTATACAGCACAGTGGATAGAATATTGGACTAGGAGTGAGGAAGATCTGAGTTCAAATCCTGCTTTAGATATTTACTTAGCTGTGTGAGCAAATCAGTTACAATCCGTCAGCCACAGTTTCCTCATCTATAAAATGAGGATGATGATAGGCTGTATTTCACAAGGTTGTTGTGAGGATCAGATGAGGTTATATGGAAAGTGCTTTTCAAATACTAAACTGCACTACAAATGATAGTTACCATTATCATCATCTTCAACCATGTCATAGGGGCAGGGTGTAGAACACATCTTCTCTTAGTATGGCTTCAACTAATTCACATTAATCTCTCTAAATTTCTTCTCTCTTAGATTTTTTTGCTTAATTACATTTTGACTCCAGATAGCCTAGCCAGGGTACTTGCCAAACATCCATCTATCTATCTATCTATCTACATATATAAATGCATGTAGATACATAAATATGTATGTATGTATATATATACATACTGTATATTATACATATTTTACATGTATATATACATACACACATTATATATATACACATATACATGTATATGTGTGTATATATATATATATATGTATAGTGTGTGATTTTTAATTAGGGAAAAGGAAACAAATATTTATTATCTATATACTATATGCCAGGCAATGTGCTAAGTACTTTTCTTAAAGTACAGATTATACTAAATTACCTCAAAATCTTCTAATTCTCATATTCTGGTTTACCAGTTGCAGGAAGCTATAAACTTGGGGGCAATATGACCATTGCTGTAAAGGGAGCTTCCATTTTTAGGCCAAAGTTTTAGAACTGGAAAGAACCTTAAGAATTCACAAAGCTTTACTATCATTTTATAATTGAGGAAACTGAGATCCAGTGACATTACTTGTCCAAGATCACACAGTAAGTTAATAGTAGCATTAGTGAAAGACCTGAAACTAGAATCTCCACCATCTGACTCACAATGTAGCATGCCTTCCATTGTATCCTATAACTTTTCTGGATTGGGTAGGTTTTCAAAAGTGTAGTAGAGAGATTTGGGCTATGAAATCCAAATCATATTCTCTTTTGCTCAATTCCAAATTGCACAAGGAATCTTTGACTGAACTTTGTCCACTGTGCCTCAAGAAGTCCATGTCAAATGTATAGGCTTATCTGATAAATTTTTGACAAGAAGATTCTATGACATGGGACTTAGAACATTTTAATCTTTTTTGAATAGGAGGTTATTCCAAATAGTTAATCTTATAAAATGCCCTTCTGTTTGATTTCTGTTTTAGAGTCTATTAAAATGAGAACCATCATTTATGTTTTCAGAACGTCCCAGTTCTCCATCAAAAGTAATTTAGAAGAGGGAGTTCAGGAAATGCTTTTTGCTTCTTAGGAAGTAAGTACATTTTTTTCATATTCATTTAGAAATATAAAGCTGGATCCTTCTCACTGTTAAAATATCCACTTTCTAAAGAAATAAGTGTACTTTCAGTGGTATGGGGAGAAGTACATTATAACCAGCTATCTGCCCTCAAGAGATGATAAACACATCACTTTGCAGTTTGTCCTGATAAACTCTAGTTTTCTCTAATGATCTCAAAGTCTTACAAGCTATAACTCATTAAGTTTCTCACAATGACACATATCAGTTGATAGTAAACGTCTTCCCATTTCCTAACTTACAAGAAAAAGATTGGAATAGATAAAAAAAATCAAACATTGAGACTTAGGGTTAAATTTAATAATCAGTAGTAGTAGTAGTAGTGGTGGTGGTGGTGGTAGTAGTCGTAGTAGTAGTAATAACAGCAATAGTGGTGGTAGTAGTAGTACTAGTAATAGTAATAAAATCTTCCCATTTCATAACTTGAAAGATAAAGATAGGAAGGAGTAAGACAAAGTCACATATTGAGACTTAGAGTTAAATTTCATCATCATAATCATTAGCAGCAGCAGTAGTTATAGTGGTAGTGGTAGTAAAAGTAGTAAGTGGTAGTAGTGATAGTGGTGATAGTAGTAATAGTAATAATTTTAGTGGTGGTAGTAGTAGTAGTAATAGTAGTAGTAGTGATGATAGTAATAGCAGCAGTGGTGGTGGTGGTAATGAGAGTAAAATGAATAGTGATAGTAATGCTAGTATTAGAATTTTTCATTTTCTTTCTCCAACACTATGTTTTAGAGGACACAAGATATGTCATGGAGGTAATATATTTTAATGTGGCAAGATAACTGGAGTTGGAGGCAGAAGACATTGGTTTGAGAGCTGACTGCTCCTAACTACCTGTGTGTCCCTGGGCAGTTCACATAAACTCTTGGTCTCAGTTTCCTCATCTTTAAAATTGGGATAATAAAACCTGTCCTATATACTCACTGGGTTATGATGATCAAAAATGCAGGAGCATGACACAGCCATTTCATGGTTCTTTATTGCCCATGAGATATAATTTAAAAACAATTCTCTTTATGGCATTGAAGGCTTTCCACCATGAGTTTCCAAACTACTTTTCCAGTTTTATTTCACCCTTAATTTATAAATATACTCTATGTTCCTTGGAGTCATTTCTCTTTTCCCAGTTGTGTCTCCTTTTTCTGCACTCTCTCATCTCTGTGCGCTCATACAAGCTGAACCCATGCCTAAATCACCTTCTTTTCTTATCTCAATCTGCTGAAATCCTTTCTTTCTTTTGAGAATTGCCTCAAACCTAATTTGAAATGATCATCAGATTAAAAAAATTCTTATAACACTTTAGGTCTTTGCTCTTTTTTAAAAATCCAACTTCATAAAATTCTTATTTATAAACAGTGTCTCTTTGAAAGGGATCTTCCATTTTCAGTTTTTCATTACACAGTTGAGGAAACTGAGAAGTGAAATAATTTTCTCAGTCACACAACAAATTAATAGTAGTATTCTTCTGAATCACAACACAGTATTTTCTCTAACATACTCTAGAGCTTTTCTGGTTTGGGTAGACTTTTGAAAGTGGCAAAAGGGATATTTATTTGGGTTATAAAGTACAAATCATTTTCCATATCAATTCCAAATTGCACAAGAAACCTTTGATTGAACTTTGTCTACCTTAAGAAGTCTGCACACAAACTTACCTAATAGTATGTAAAGATTCTTTCATTTTTCTCCTTGTATTTCCAGGTTCTAGCAAAGTTCTTGAAACATAATTGGTGCTTAATAAATACTAGTTGATTGATTGTTGATATGGTAGAGAGTTATGGCAATAGACAATGTTATTAACTTTAGGTTCTGCATGTTGCTTTATGCAATAGAAACTTTCCTGAAATATATGGGAACCAAAGTTGTATAAGCCTTCCATTATTTTCCCTTTATGCTATCAGTTTGTTGTTGCTCAGTTGTTTCACTAGTACACTACTCCATGATTCCATTTGGATTTTTCTTGGCAAAGATGCAGAGTGGTTCACCATTTCTTTCTCTAGCTCATTTTTACAGATGAGTAAATTGAGACAAAAAGTGACTTTTCCAGGATCACACTGCTACTAAGTATCTGAGGATAGATTTGAATTTAGGAAGATGAATGAGTTTTCCTGACTTCAGGCCAGGTGCCCTGTCCACTGCACCAGCAGTTTAGAGATATCACTAAGACCATTTGCAGAATGTTTCTGATCCTTTGCCTTAGATTTTTCAGCCTCTTTGTTAATATGGTTAAAGACTAGATGGTCCATTTTAACTTTATTATTTCCTCCAAGTTTTAATGATGTCCTTTGAAACAATAGTCATTTTTTAATGTCACTATCCTTGCCATTGAACCCTCTCTTGTAAGAGATCCCATTCAATTACATTTCACACATTTTCATTGTCTACAATATAATAGGTACTAGAATTACACAAAAAGATCACAGACAAAACCAACAATTTTTCTCAAGAAACTTATGACCTACTTGGAAGAGGGAATACAACATACACACAAATAATTAATATAAAATATCTATAAAATGAATGTAAAACAATTTAGATGGTTGGGGAAGATGCTAAAAATCTGTGGGGATGGGGAAAGGTCCCATGTTAGAGTCAGTATTTCATTTGAATCTTGAATGGAGCTAAAGATTCCAAGAGAAAGATTTAAGGGAAACATTCTAGGTGTGGAAAACAGCTTAAGCAAAAACAGGTAGAGGAGAGACAGAATGTCCAAGTCCTGGAAAATCTATTTGGCTAAAATGTAGGGTATGAAAGAGAGGATACTGCAAAATCAGTTAAGAAACATAGGTTGGGAATACTTGTAAAGAACTTTAAAAACTAAATCAAGGAGTTAGTGCTTTATCTTAGAGACAAGAGGAGGTTACTGAAACTTTTGAAATGTGACCTATAGACCTATGATTTAAGAATATTAATTTGGGGGGCGGAGCCAGATGGTGAACTGCAGACAGCTTTCTCTGTGAACTCCTGGGACATTCCCTCAAACCCAGACAAAGTAAGCCTTCCAACTGGTTTCTAAGAGAGGGCACCGCCATGCATTTGGACTACAACGCACTTCTATCAAAGATCTACCTTGAAAGAACTCCGGAGAAGGTTAGCCTCGGGAAATCGGCCTCTGGTCACGATCAGACTCCAGCAGGGGCGGAAGTCAGGGCTGCGATAGAGGGGCGGATTTTGGGCACCCAGGAAGCCCCTGGGAGACGCCTGGGCCACTTTGCTCTGCTTGCGGGCAGGTGCTTTGGCAGATCTGCCGTTGGAAAAGGGTGGATCGAGAGCAGCTGAAAACGTGGTCCTAGTGCGAATCTAGCCCAACCAGCCTCAGACCGGAAGTCAACTCGGCAAACTGCCCCAGGGCAAATACAAATTGTTGCAGTTTTCTCTGGTTTGGACCAATATCCCAACTTTAAATCATGAGCAAGAAGCAGAAGAGAGCTCTCACCATAGAAAGCTTTTACGGAGAAAAAATAGAACAGTCCCCAGATCCTGACATTATGAAAACAATCCCAGATGAAGCCACAAAGGCAGACTTAAGTTGGTCTCCCTTTCAGAAGGCTTACCTGGATGATTGCATTAAGAATCTCAAAAGAGAGCTAGAAGAAGAATGGGGAAATAAATTGAGATCAGGGCAACAGAAATATCAAAAACTGGAAAATAGGACTGGTGAATTGGAAAAAGAAAACAGTTCACTGAAAAACAAAATTGGTGAATTGGAAAAAATCACCAATTCACTGGAAAATAAAAATGGTGAACGGAAAAACAAAATTGGTGAATTGGAAAAAGACAACAATTCACTGAAAAACAAAATTGGTGAATTGGAAAAAGACAACAATTCACTGAAAAATAAAACTGGCAAAATGGAAAAAGAATGCATTGAATC
>JAJPUD010001700.1:238611-297104 GCA_023553655.1 Myrmecobius fasciatus | reverse complement strand
CAGGAGATCATCATACACAGCAACAACAGTATTACATGATGATCAATTCTGATGGACATGGCTCTCTGCAACAAAGAATTGTCTCAAACCAGTTCTAATTGTTCACTGAAGAAAACCATATACACCCCGAGAGAGGGAAATGAAATATGGACCACAACGTAACATTTTCATGATCTCTATTGACATTTGCTTGCATTGTGTTGCCTTTCTCTGATTCTTTTTTTTTTTTCTTGTAGATAGGATTTTTCTTGCATAACTTCTCAAGCATTTCAACATTATTAACATGTAGTGGACTTCCTGCCATCTAGGGGAGGGGAGGGGACTGGGGGTAAAATTTGTAATGGAAAGCTTTGTAAAGATCAATATTAGGGAACTACCCATATATATGTTATACAAATAAAAAGCTTTAATAAAAAAAAAACATACAAATTGTGTATAACCTTTAAAAAAAAAAAAGAGAGAGCATAGAACATGACTGAAATGGTTAAACTGTCTGTGCTACTGTCTGATTTTATGGCCTATAGAATTGTGAAGTCACAACATTTCTCCACAAACAAAAGATCTAGAATTCATGAGTGACATATATGGACAACTCCTAAAAACCAGAACTACCGGAAACTATAGTGATTTGCATAAAGAAACGTCACAAAAAACCACAAGTAAATTTTGGAAAAAGGATAACCATCCACATATTTATTCTTAATACTATGGACTAAATGTGTAACAGAATAAAACAGAGAAAAGTTAAAGGTAATCAATGTGCTACAAGGAAATGGTCCTGATGGAAAATACAAAGGAAATTTTTAATTTCACTTGTCAAGTCAAAAAAAAATGTTTTAATGGACCACTGCTAGTCCTTTCTTCCCTTCTGATTTCTCCACAATTAAAAGAAAAAGAAAAGGGAAGAAATAATCAGTCAATCAAAATGAATCCACACAGTGGCCATGTTCAAAAGCATTCTCCTCACTTAACTCTGAATCAGTTCATACTACCAGAATTCTCTGAAATAATCTCCTCTATCATTTCTTGTGTCACAATAATATTCCATTACATTTATATATTTCTTTTTTGTTTTGCCATTCTCCAGTAGTCTAGTTCTTTACTTTTCTTTTTTTTCTTCTTTCAATAAATACTTTAGCATCAGGAAGTTTGTTTAGTTTGTGACTATTTCCTCCCTTGTATTATCATCCTTCTTAACACTATCTCTTTGTGCTGTTTCCCTATTAAATTTGACCCTTTCCTATTGCTTATGGGCTTCATGCTGAATTTTTACATAGCTCTGGAATAAAAGATGTCATCTACTGTAGTTTTTTATTGGATCTCTTGATTATTATTTTGTCTGGTGTGAACTTAGAGCTTTCCCAGAATAAGTGGGGAATTCAGTGAATACATTGTATGTATTCAGTCTTTGCCCATTTCAGGTAATAGTGAATCTCATCTGATTCTCATTTTCCCTTTTATGTTTACATATTCTTTTTCTCATTCTCCACAATTATAAGTAATGGCAAGTTCAATTCCTTCTTCCTCCTTTTTTACTTTATTGTTTTCTTCCTTTTACCCTCCCTTTTTTTTCCTTTTTTTGAATACCCAGAATAGAACCACTCCACCCCAATCATTGTTAACTTCTCACTTCTCTTTTAAGACATTAATATTATGAAGAGATAATTATTTCTTCTTTACCTATTAGAATGTTAGCAAACATCACCATGTAGATCCCTATAATCATTTTACCTTTCCAGGTTTTTCTGGATGCTTGCATTTGAATTTCAAAGTTTCTACTGGCCTTTGTTCCTTCCTTCCCTAGTTTTTATTAGAAATGTTTAAAAACTGTATATTTATTTAAAGGTCCTTTTTTCTTTTCTTTTTTTTTTAAATTTTATTTTATTTCCATAACATATGTGTGGGTAATTCTTCAACATTAACCCTTATATAGTTTTCTGTTACAAATTCCCCCCCCCCAAGTCCCCACCCTTCCCCTAGATGGCAGGATATCCACTACATGTTAATTATGTTAAAATACTTAGCAAATCGAATATATGTATACATATTTCCAAACTTATCGTTGTTGTGCAAGAAAAATCGTATCTACACAAAAGACATATCAGATAAAGGAAACACAATGTAAGCAAACATCAATCAAGAGTATGAGAATGTTATGTTGTGGTCCACATTTCACATCCCTCTCTTTGGGTGTATATGGCTTTCTTCAGTGAACAATTGGAAGTGGTTTGAAACATTTCATTAATGAAGGGAGCCATGTCCATCAGAATTGATCATCATGTAATATTGTTCTTGCTGTATATAATGATCTCCTGGTTCTGCTCGTTTCACTCAGCATCAGTTCATGCAAGTCTCTCCAGGCCTCTCTGAAATCGTCCTGCTGGTCATTTCTTACAGAACAATAATATTCCATAATATTCATATACCATAATTTATTCAGCCATTCTTCAATTGAGGGACATCTATTCAGTTTCCAGTTTCTAGCCACTACAAAAAGGGCTGCACAAACATTCTTGCACACGTGGGGCCCTTTCTAGAGGTCCTTTTTTCTTCCTGTAACATTGCACTGAATTTTGTAGGTTAACTTTTAGTTGTAAGCCTATCATTTGCCTCTTGGAATATTGTACTCCAATATCTCCTCTAGTTTAGGTAGAAGGTTCCAAGTCTTGTGTGATCCTGCTAATAATTCTTTAATTCATGAACTGCTCATTTTTGAGCATTTACAGTAATTTTTCTTTGATATAGGTGCTCTGAATTTTGTCTTAGATGTTCCTTGGACTTTTTCATTTCTCCTAAATATTCATATAGTCCTTTTGAAAAATCCAGTTTTTCCTTTGGGTTTCTGTTTGTAGTTTTGATAAAGTTAGATTGGTAATATTTTTAAAAATAATGGCCAATTTACTCAGCTCACCACTTTAATTCCTGACATAGAGATTTTTGTCAGGGTTCAGCCTCTTTTGTGATTTTTGCATCACATGGTCAGGCTTCTTGATCTTGGGAGGCTTTGGTTCCTAAACTGACTTCTACCTTTCTAGATTAAGATTCCTCCTGATCTTTGAGGCTGAGAGTGCTGAATCTTCAGGGTCATTCTCTCAATTCTCAGGATAGAGTATTAGGAACTCAGGGTCTCTGAGTATAGGTGTTTTAGTTTTTGCATGATCATACCTAAGTAGTCAACACTACACAGATTGTTGCCTACTGCTACTCCCACAAGTTTTGATATCATCAGCTTAAATTTTTCTCAGGGCAGTTTTCTTTCTCTGCTCTTGCTGACTTTGAAAAGTCCTATAGACTATAAGTATTTGGTTTCTGGGAGTGCTAACTCTCACTTTGCTACATTGACTCCCTTTCCTACTGCTTGTGGGCTTCATGGATGATTTTTTTACAAAGCTCTGGAATAAAAGATGTCATTTACTTTAGTTTTTATTGGATTTCTTGACCATTATTTTGTCTGGTGTGAACTTAGAGCTTTCCCAGATAAGTGGGGAAGTTGGGCAACATGCCTTCTTTTCAGGAAGTCATTTTGACTTGATGTCCTATGGGATAATGTCCTTGAAGGGTTGTTATATGTAGGAAATATCAGTATTTTTCTGTTTAACTCCAGAGGGCAGAATCAAGAACAAGGAATAGAATGTGCAAAATAAAATTTAAGCTTGATTTCAGGAAAAAACTTTCTAAGAGTCTGAAATGTACAAAAGTGGAATGGGATACTTGGAGAGGTGGGGGATTCTGTTTTCTTAGAGTTCTTCATGCACAGCTGAATGGTCACTTGTTACATATTTTATGATGCAGTTGAGCTAAATGGTTGATGAGGTGTCTTCATATTTCAAATTCTATGAGTTTTATATGGTCAGCAGTGGGGCCTATGGGTCCAAGGTATTAATAATTTAGTGACGTTTTACATACAGCTCCATCTTGTTTCTCAGAAGTAGTTGAAGTGATTCACAGCTATATCAGCAATACATCAGTGTGACTATCTTTATATAACCTTTTCAACTATAACAATTTCCATCTTTTATCTTTTCATTTCTTTACCAACTTGATGGGTGTAAAGAGAAAATCCAGAGTTGCTTAAATTTTCATTTCCTATTAGTAGTGATTTAGAATATTTTTATATGAATGTCAATAGTTCTTGTTTCTTAATTTGATAATTGTTCATATTTTTTGACCATTATCTATTGGGAAGTGATTCAGTCATATGTATTTTGCTAATCTTTTGTTGATTTTGAATAACAGACTTTTATCAGAGAGGTCTGATGCATAGATTCTTCTCCACTAGTTTCCTTTTGTACAAAAAAAATATTAATTTTAGTATGGAAAAGTCTGTTTTGTAAAGATTTCCTTTATCTTATCTTTTATTATAAATTTTCCCCTAAACACAGATTTGAAAATTATCTCCTTATAATTTCCTTTTTTTTTTAAAGGAAGTAACCTTCTACATTTGAATTTGTTGTTTATTAGTAGCTTATTTTAAACAAATAATGTAAAATGCTAGTCTGATACTCTTTTGTAACAAGCTGTTTTCTAGCTTTTCTCACAATTCTTGTCAAATAGGTACTCTTTCTCCAATAGTTTTCATTTGGGAGTCCAAAAGCAGCTGCTGCACTCATTTATTTATGGGTCTTTCTTATCTAGATTATTTTGATTTTTCTATTTTTTACAAGGTCCCAAGAGTTTTCAAAATTATTGCCTTATAATATGTTTGAGATTTTGTAATGCTCAAGTCCCTACATTGTTATTTGTTTTTATTATTTCCCAAGAGATTTTAAGACCTTTAATTCTTCTAAATGAACTTTCCTATTATTTTGTTTAGTTCTACAAATCACCCTCTTGGTGGATCATCAAATCTATAGATTAATTTAAGTAGTATCATCATTTAAAAATTATATTAGTATATCTCAGCTGTGATCACTGAATATCTTTCCAATTATTTAAAGGTTCTTTTTTCTATGGAGATTATTCTCTATTATACTCTGCTTTATCTTGATATATTAACTATTTGCATATACATATACATATATACACATATATATATATGTAGTATTTATTTTGAATGAAATTGAGTTCTTCCTCCTGAATTTTGCTAGTAAAATGTAGACATGCTGATGATTTTTGTGTTTTTATTTTGTGCTCTGAAATCTTACTTAAGCTATTATTTATCTCAATTAGTTTCTTCAGTAATTCTCTGGTGTTTTAAGTAAAACATCAGTTCATCTACAAACAGGGATAATTTTATCCCCTCTTTCTAGATATTTATAACTTTATTTACCCTCTCTTCTCTCATTATGATACCTAGCTTTTCCACTGCTATGTCAAATAATAATGGGGAGAGGAAATGTCTTTATATTACCCAGATTTCTATAAATGATAACCATTGGTTTTAGATACTTACTTTTAGATGTCATATATTAAAGAAGGGTGTTTCCATGCTTTTGTTTTCAGTTTTTTAACCTAATAAATGCAGTTCTATATTTATTAATTTGAGCACATACTTTTTGGTGTATGTAATTAATTATGCTATTTCTTTTCCTAATTTTCCTTACATTCTTTGTATGGTAGGAGCAAAATTTTAACTTCTCCCTCATGCAAGGTAAGCTAACTTTCCCTTGTAAGGTATTGAGACCACCTTTAAGAGTTGGTTGGCCTAGGAGACTAAAGTCGCTACCCTGTGGCATCAATTCAAAGCAGTTAGAATGAGCTCCAGAGACTTTCTGTTGTTTGATAGTTGAAAAAGAGAAATAAGGCAGTTTAGTTCAACCAAAACTACTTGAGGTGATCTCAATGCATATTCCAATTAAAAAATTCTTTTTCTCCTATGGCTAAATAAAGCTCCTCTTTTTTTTTCCTTTCTTTTTTTTTAATTGTAGAATGACCTTATGACAGTCTCATTTTATTCCAACAGAGAACAACTATCTGGGGACTGATCTGGATCAAACCCAGGCTAGAAAATTTGGTTATAAATTCAAGTTGACCATAGTGAATTTTCTTGGCTTAAAAGTAGTAGTCTCTTTGCTAAAATTTTATTAAACATTTTAGCATTAATATTTATTAGTTAAATTTCTCTCTAATTCCCATTCTCTATTTTATACTTCTCTTGTCTGAGTATTAGGATCATATTTCTTTATTAAAGGAGTCTGAAATAATGTCCTCTTTCTTAACTATTAAATATTAAATTTGAAATATAAACATTTATTTTCCCTTTAAATATTTTATAATAATTTCTCCCAAACTCATGCACTAATGGGTTTTCATTTAATTCAGTAGGCAGTGGAGAGTCACTGGAGGTTTTTGAATTGTGCAATAGGATAGTCGTATACATGCATTAGGAAGATTTGTTCAGTATCAATGAGAAGAGTGGATTTGGAAAGAGGAAGGACTAAAAGACCTCTCCTGACCTCCGATCTCACATCTCCAATTGTCTATTGGAATCCCAAACTGGATGCCCCCTTCACATCTTAAACTCAATATGTGAAACACTGAACTCATTATCTTTGCCTAAAAGGGAAATATCATTCTTCTTGTCACCCAAACTCCACTCACTCACTACTTTATTCACCCAAATCCAACCTGTTGCTGAGTCTTGCAGCTTCATTCTACCTTCACAAAATCTCTCTTATGGTTCCCCTTCTGTCCTCTGATTCCACAACTAACCCAGGACAGGCTCTCAATTTCTTACATTTAAGAAATTTTGTAATAATCTTTTGGTTGGTCTCTCTGCCTCAAATTCCTCTCTTCCCTAGTCCATTCTCCACTTAGCTACCAAAGTGATCTTCCTAAAGCATAAATCTAAAATGTCCTATGCCTCTATAATCCTACTTAATAAACTCCAGTAACTCTTTATTGCCTTGAAGATAAAATATGGCCTAATCCCTAATATTTAGCAAAGTCTGACACATAGTAAGTACTTAGTAAATGTTTTTTGATCAAATGAGTAAAGGCAGAGAGATTCATCAGAAAGTTATTCTAATAATCCAGGTGAGAGGTTATGAAGGCTGAGACTCAGTAGCAAAGAAGGGATTAACTTCAGACAATTCAGAGAAGGATTGATACGACTTGGCAATTTATTGAATGTGCAACTTAAATTTGTGAGCCAATAATATTGGATGAATAGTGGTACCAATAATAGAAATAAAAGGTCAGGAAGAAGGTGAAGGTAGGATAGAATAATTTATTAAGCACCTACTATATGCCGGACACTGTGTTATTTTATTATTATTATTTTTTATTTTTTTACAGATGTAATGTCATTTGATACAACAATCCTAGGACATAGGTGCTTTTATATTCTCTATTTTGCAGTTGAGAAAACTGAGGCAGGAAGTGTAAGCAACCCAGGACTATAAAACTAGTAAGTGTCTGGGGGTAGATTTGAATTCTGGTCTTTTTGATTCTAGACATATCATTGTATCACCTAGCTACCCTATGAAGAACCCATTTAGGGAGGGGGTGAAGATTTCCTCCAGTGGAATGGGCAGATGAGAATAATTTATTTCACGGTGATGAAGGTAGCTGAAGAAGATGCTCTGGGGTGCTTAGAGTTTAGTCAAGACATTACTCCAGTCTGCTTTAATATGCAGTTTTAACTATATTTGAAGTTTGACATTTTTTAAAGTGATTTGTATCAAATTGAATTTCATAAGCAAAATTTTCACCAGAGAAATTCATAATGGTCACAAAACAAGATTATGTGCTTCCTCAATTTATTTCCTCTGTGCTTCAAAATTTCTATTTAAATCAGAGGCTGTGTGCTTTAGTAGTTCAAGTATCAGACCTGAAGTTAGGAGAAACTTTCAATTCTGAATTCAAAATTTACAGTCAAATGGGGCAATCCTCAATTTAAAGAAAGAAAATTGGAGGTCTAAAGATTTGTAAGTGTAGGAACCATAGAAACTATTTGACTTCACTCCCCTGTTTTATAGGGGAAGAAACTGAAGCTAAAGGCAATAATGCTACTTGTTACATAGGTAAATAGTTAAGTAGCAGAGCTCGGATTTACTCTGAGAATCCCTGAATTCATTGTACTACTTAGTGTCTCTCATTGCATGAAAATTTCCACACATAGTCAATATGAAGTGCTCTCTCTGTCAAGTCACTTTAGTACTCTCATCTGTAAATTGGAAAAAAAATAATGTCCACTATTATGTCACTCCTATATTTGAGTAATGATTTCAATGTATTCATGGTTGAGTAAGATTAATTCCTAGAGTGATCTTAGTCTGATTTATTCCTTACCATTGGCTCTGAGACTTTGAATTTGTGAAACTGCTCAGCCCCAGGGTTTCAAGGTTTCATCTGAAATGTTAGTAGATAGCTATGGGGAATTGGAAGTTAAGGGGCACGTGGATCTCTGAGTTCAAATATCGGCCTCAGACACTAACTACCTGTGTGACCCCGGACAAGTTACTTAACCCTATTTGCCTCAGTTTCCTCATCTATAAAATGAGCTGGAGAAGGAAATGGCAAACCATTTCAGTCTCTTTGCCAAGAAAACCCCAAATGCGGTCATGGAAAGTCAGACAGGACTGAACTAAAACAAAAGGATGAAGAATGAATTCTTAAACAAAAAAAGAGGCAATTACAAAAAAAAATACTTTTTAATCACATGAAATCGAAAAGCTTCTGGAGAAACAAAATGAACAATTTTATGATGAGAAGGGAAGTGATAGACTTAGAAAAAAATCTTTGCATCAAATTTCTTTGATTAGGATTTGATATCACAGATATATAAATAGTTAATAGAAATATTTAAAACCATGGAGAAATATACAAAGTACATAAAATTTTTTTTCAAAAAATGAACTGCAGACTATTAACAATTATTTATAAGAAGGCCACAAGTCCTAAATAATAAGAGAAATAAAAATCAAGACATTGCTGAAGTTTCCCTATACCTAATACATTTCCAAAGAAGACTAAGACAAAACAGTAAATATTAAAAGAGATGTGGAAAGATAGGCACACAAATGCATTGTTTGGGGAGCTATGAATTGGTATGTACATTATAGAAAAGAATTTAGAATTATGCAAATAAAGTGTCTAAAATATCCATACCTATTGACCTAGAAATTTCATTGCTAAGGTCAATAATTATTTTTGTTTTGTGGTAGAAAGAAAGTTAATACCAATTGATTGAAAAATGAGTAAATAAATTTTTTTAAAACTCATTTATTTATTTATTAAAGCTTTTTATTTGCAAAACATATGCATGGGTAATTCTTCAACATTGACCCTTGCAAAGCTTTCTGTTACAAATTTTTCCCTCCTACTCCCCCACCCCTTCCCCTAGATGGCAGGAAGTCTAATACATGTTAATTATGTTAAAATACTTGACAAATCGAGTATGTGTGTACATATTTATACAGTTATCTTGCTGTACAAGAAAAATCAGATCTTGTTTCTTGTGCAGTAAGATAACTGTATAGATATGTATACATGTATTGTATTTGTCATATAATTTATCCTATTTAGCATGTATTAGATTATCTGTCATCTAGGGGTGGGGGGTGGGGGGAAGGAGGGGAAAAGCTTGGGGAAAAAAAGTTTTTGCAAAGGTCAATGTTGAAAGGTCACTCATATGTTTTGTAAATAAAAAGCTTTATATTAAAAAAAAGAAAAAAAGAAAAATCAGATCTACAAGAAAAAAAATCTGAGAAGGGAAATATAATGCAAGCAAACATCAATAGAGAGCATGAAAATGTTATGTTGTGGTCCACATCCAGATCCCTCTCTCTGAATGTATATGGCTTTCTTCATCACTGAACAGTTGGAACTGGTTTGAAACATCTCATTGTTGAAGAGAACCATGTCCTTCAAAACTGATCATCATATAGTCTTGTTGCCGTGTATAATGATCTCCTGGTTCTACTCATTTCACTCAGCATCAGTTCATGCAAGTCTCTCCAGGCCTCTCTGGTCGTTTCTTATAGAACAATAATATTCCATAACATTCATATACCATAATTTATTCAGCCATTCTCCAGTTGATGGGCATCCATTCAGCTTACAGTTTCTAGCCACTACACAAAGGGCTACCACAAACATTCTTGCACATGTGGGGCCCTTTCCTTCCTTTAAGATCTCTTTGGGATATAAGCCCAATAGAAACACTGCCGGGTCAAAGGGTATGCACAGTTTGATAACTTTTTGAGCATAGCTCCAAATTGTTCTTCAGAATGGTTGGATCTGTTCACAGTTCCACCAACAATGCATCAGTGTCCCAGTCTTCCCACATCCCCTCCAACATTCATCATTATCTTTTCCTGTCATTTTAGCCAATCTGACAGCTGTGTAATGGTATCTCAGAGTTGTCTTAATTTGCATTTCTCTGATCTGTAGTGATTTGGAGCACCTTTTCATATGATTACAAATAGTTTTAATTTCATCATCTAAAAATTGTCTGTTCATATCCTTTGACCATTTATCGATTGGAGAGTGGCTTAAATCCTTATAAATCTGAGGCAATTCTCTACATATTTTAGAAATGAGGCCTTTATCAGAACCTTTAAATGTAAAGATGATTTCCCAGTTTATTCCTTCCCTCCTAATCTTATCTGTATTAGTTTTGTTTGTACAAAACCTTTTTAACTTGCTATAATCAAAATTGTCTCTCTGGTGTTTAATTAAGAGTTCCACTTCTTCTTTGGACACAAATTCCTTCCTTTTCCACAGTTCTGAGAGGTAAACTATCCTATGTTCCTCTAATTTGCCTATAATATCACTCTTTATGTCTAAATCATGAACCCATTTAGATCTTATCTTGGTATGTGGTGTTAGGTGTGGGTCAAGCCCTAATTTCTTCCATACTAGTTTCCAATTTTCCCAGCAATTTTTGTGGAATAGTGAGTACTTATCCCAAAAGCTGGGGTCTTTGGGTTTATCAAACACTAGATTGCTATGGTTATTGCCTTGTTTGTCCTGTGATCCTATCCTATTCCACTGATCGACTGCTCTATTTCTTAGCCAGTACTAAATGTTTTTTTGATGACTGCTGCTTTATAATATAGTTTTAGATCTGGTACAGCAAGGTCACCTTCATCAGCCTTTTTTTCATTAATTCCCTTGAAATTCTTGACCTTTTGTTCTTCCAGATGAACTTTGCTACTATTTTTTCTAGATCTGTAAAATAATTACTTGGGAGCTTGATTGGTATGGCACTAAATAAGTAAATTAGTTTGGGTAGTATTATCATTTTTATTATATTCGTTTGGCCTATCCATGAGCACTTGATGTTTGGGTAAATAAATTGTGATACTTGAATGTAATGCACTTTTCCTGTGCTAAAAGGAATGGAGCATAATAAAGACTGAGATCCATGGAAGAACCTACATGAACTGATGAAAGGAGAAACAAGAAGAACTGAGAAAATAATATACACAAATACAGCTAAAAATGATAAAAAGTAAATTATGCTAAATTATAAAGACCACATCGGACTTCAAAGAAAAGATATGGAAAGATGTATTCCCTTCCTATTCCTTTGAAGAGGTTGAATTCTGTGAGTATAGAACTGCATGATAATTTTTCTAGTTTTTCCTATTTTTCTTTAAAAAATCCCCCTAAAAACCTTTGTTATAAAGATGTAACTCTCTAGAACAGTAGAAAAGGAGAGAAAGAAGGAAGTGTGTATAAATGCAATTTTATTTTAAAAAGAAATGTTAGTATATTTTCTTAAATAGAACAATAAGATGAAGAATTTAGAATAGTAAAGAAAAAAATGAAATCAACATATTTGATCTTTTGTTTTCTTGTCTATAAAATAAGAGTCCTGGACTAGATCAGTGGTTCTCAAACTTTTGCTCTCAGTATCTTTACACTATTAAAAATTATTGAGAATTTGTCCAGAGTTTTCGTTTATATTTATAGATTATTATGTAGGTTAAAATAGAGGTTATATTTTTAGATATTTACTATATTAGAAACAAAAAAAAACAGAGGCAGCTAGATGGCACAGTGGATGAAACACTGGTCCTGGAGTCAGGAGAACCTGAGTTCAAATCCAGCCTCAGACATTTAACACTTCCTAGCTGTGTGAACCTGGGCAACTACCTTAGAAAGGAAAAAAAAACAAAAACCAAAAACTAGTTTTGAATTTGTAGGCTGAAAGTTTTCAGAGATACCCAGAATTTTCTGGACCACATTTTGAGAACTACTGGGCTAGATGATCTCTAAAATTCTTTCCCATACTAGCATTCCTGAAATCTTTGAAGGCAGGTATTTAGGTGATTCAAATGGCTTTAGACTCATTGCAATAATAATCTTTTTGAAAAGTTTTTTTTGAGACAAGAAGAATGGAGCAAATATAAAAAATGGAAAAGTTTTAATAAAGCAATTAATGAGTTAAAGCTTCAACATTTTTGCTCAGTTCAGTCTTTTTCAGTCATGTCCAACTTTACATGATCCCATTTGGAGTTTTCTTGACAAAGATACTAGAGTGCTTTCTTGTTTCCTCTTCCAGATCATTTTAGAATTGAACAAACTGAAGCAAACAGAATTAAGGACTTGCCCAAGTTCACACAGATAGTAAGTATTTGAGACCAGATTTGAACTCAAGAAAACTAGCCTTTCTGATTCTATCCACTTTATTTCTTAGCTGCCTAGAATTTTTTAGAAGTTGATGGAATGGACACATTCTCCTCTGTTTAGGTTTCTGGGATTATTTAGCAAAGAAAGAGAATGGGAAGGAGATGTTTTTTATTGTTTCATACAGGATTCTAAAGGAAAATTTGCTACATGTATTAAACATACATACAAGAGGTGACAGAGGTTGCCATGGAGTTCTATTTCATTCCAGGCTTTATTTAATAATAAAGTCATTGAATCTAGAAATTGAATTCTATTCCTCATTGTCTAGAGATTTGGAAGCTTTTTTTTTTTCGTATCATAATCATAATGTAATAATAGATTCATAAAATCAACCCTCATTCTATAAGTATCTATAACATAAATATAGTTCTCAAGAGTTTTTTTTTTTCTTGTTACCTTTTTATGTTTCTCTTGTGTTCTGTGTTTGTAGATCAAATTTTTTGTTCAGTTCTGGTCTTTTCAGTAGAAATAGGTGAAATTCTCCTATATCATTGAATGACCATCTTCTTCCCTGGAAGATAATGCTCATTCTAGCTGGGTAATTTATTCTTGGCTGTAATCCAAGTTCCTTTGCCCTTCAGAATATCTGATTCCAGGCCCTTCGATTCTTCAAAGTAGAAGCTGCTAGGTCCTGTGTGATCCTAATTGTAGCTCCCCGATATTTAAATTGTTTCTTTCTGGCTTCTTGTAATATCTTTTCCTTGGTATGATAGTTCTGGAATTTAGCCACGATATTTCGGGGGGACTTAATTTTTGGGTTTCTCTCAGGAGGTGATCGGTAGATTGTTTCAAGGAGTATTTTGCCTTCTGGGTCTAAAATATCAGGGCAGTTTTCTTTTATGATTTCCTGGAAGATAGTGTCTAGGTTCTTTTTTTCATCATGACTTTCAGGAAGCCCTATAATCCTCAGATTGTCTCTCCTAGATCTATTTTCCAGATCAGTTGTTTTTCCTAGGAGATATTTCATGTTTTTCTCTATCTTTTCATTTTTTTGTTTTTGTTTGACTGATTCTTGAAGTCTTGATGAGTCATTCATTTCCAATTGTTCGATTCTAATTTTTAATGTCTTATTTTCTTCAGTTACTGTTTTTAGTTCCTTTTGCAATTGACCAATTACATTTTTTTGTTCATTGCATTCTTTTTCCATTTTTTCTATTTTATTTTGCAGTGATCTCATTTCGTTTCCCCATGTTTCTTCTAACTCTCTTTTAAGATTTTTTATGCAATCTTCAAAGAAAGCCTTGTGACATGGAAACCAATTTATGTCTCTTTTTGGGGCTTTTTCTGGAGTTGCTTTACCTTTAGGGGCCTCAGGATTTGAGGTCTGTTCTTCCCTCTCTCCATAAAAGTTGTCTATGGTGAAAGCTCTTTTTGGTTTTTTATTCATTTTTTTTAAAGGTGTGAGGTCTGTTTAGGGCAAAGGTGGGACAGCTGCTTTAATTTACCCTGGGGCAGTTCTGCTGATTGAGTTATTTCAGGAACTGGGCAGTTCTGCTGATTGAATTATGTCAGGTGCTGGGCAGTTCTGCTTTAGTTCACCCTGGGGCGGGTCTGCTGATTGAATTATTTCTGGTGCTTATCAGTCCTGTTGTTTGATTGATTGCTTTATGGTGCTGTGTAATGGCAGCTAGATCCAATGCTCATCAAGGGTTCAGTGGTTCACAATCTATCCCCCTCAAAAGGCAGACCCTCCAAACCACCTGCCCACAATCAGGACAGATTGTTCCAAGAGGCCCACAGAAGACTCCCAGGTGTGTGAAAAGCACAATGCTCCCACTCCTGTGACTCCTGTTCCAGCTCCCTGCTCCAGCTCCCTGCCCTGGTCTCCCTGTGCTGCAGTCTGGGTTCAGTAGACCCCCTGCCCAATTAAAACAGACCTGTTTTGAGGTTCTTCCAGAGTATCTTCTTCTAGAATCGTGTTGTTCTCCAGATATTGTGGATTTTTTTGCTTCAGAATCAGTCTAGAGGCTTCATATGTTGTTGGTTTGAGGGGAGGTTAGTGGAGGTTACAGAGACTCCTGTCTGATCTCCACCACCATGGCTCCACCCCCGGAAGTTAGAGATTTGGAAGCTTAACAATTTTTTATGTTGAGGGGCAAGTAGATGGCACAGTGGATAGAGCACCAGCCCTGAAGTCAGGAGGACCTGAATTCAAATCTGGTCTCAGACATTTAACATTCCCTAGCTGTGTGACCCTGGGCAAGTCACTTAACCTCAATTGCCTCAGCAAAAAGCAAAAAAAAAATTATGTTGAGTATTTTCCTGTATGATCAAGGGTTCATAAAATCAAATAAATAGCATTTATTAAGCACTTGCTATTTGGCAGACATCATACTAAGAACTGGGAATATAAATTCAAGAAAAAAAAAGAAAAAAAAAGTCTCTACTTGTGAAGAGCTTACTTTGTAGGCAGGGAAGCAGAGGGTAAGGAATGATGGAGGAGTCTGGAAATTCAGGAATGGAACTGGGACAAAAGTGAAAGCATGATCATGGTTAGGGCACTTCCTTAAAATGGAGATCCTAGAAAGAACTCAATAATTTGAAGAAAGGACATACAAGTTTGCAAGAATATTCTAGGATGCGAAGGCTGCTGAGAGCATAGTAAAGAAATCTAAAAAATCAAGAGCAGAAGTGAGCAAGGAATGAAGGAATGAACATGACTGATATGAAATATAATCATAGAGTCTTAAGGTTGGAAGACATTCAGAACACATTTAGACCAACGTACACCCGAAGCATACATTCATTCTGTCATCAAAAAGTAGTCAACTAGCCTCTGTTTGAACTATGAATGGGAACTCAAGAAGTCTGATTGAATGTGTCTTTTTTTCTTAAGTAAAACAAATTCCAAAATACAGATGATGGCCTATACTGAACTTTCAGGGTTTCTTGATTCCACATATATTCATTTTCTTTTCATAATCAGCAAATTATAGCTGAATCTTTTTAAATAATTAATTGTCTTATACTTTATTGTCCATTTATGTTTTTAGAATTACTTTGCAAAAAAAGAGAGTATGTGTGGGAGAGGGAAGAAAATGTAATTCTTAGGAACTTAATGACTTAACTCAAACTGAAATCTCTCTCCTCATAGCTTCTACTCAATATAAATTTGAATAAAGCAAATTTGTCTTCTACATTTTGCAAGCTGAGCTATTTTTTCCAAAGCATACATTTTGTGAGACATGTGAAAAAGTATTGTTTACTAGATTTTCCCAAGGTGGTAATAAAAGTTCAGGATTTTCTAACTTGGGTGCTATTTTTTCATTCTTTTGAAACTATTTTCACTAATTTTTATTTTATTTTTACAAATAATATATTACATTTGGAATTAAATTAAAAAACAGTAAAATCTATGGTTAATATGATGGACTTTAAAAATTTTAAGTAATGCATAATGACTTTCAGAGATATATTATTACAACTTACTCCTTGGTATTAGTTTAGATATCAACTAAAGAGGCACATTTAAGATCCTATGCCTTGCTGTGGGCTTGATGCAGGGGGACTACAATATTTGCTTGTAAAGATAGGTGTTAAAAGTTTTTTCAGTAGTTTTTAGCAGGAAAAAACAAAAACAACAACAACAACAACAACAACAAAACCAAACTGCTTTTCAGAGCTAGATTCCTAATGAATTAAAGAGATATTTGCCAAGCATTTAAAAAAATGGAGGTCCAAAAGCACAAAATGGCAGAATCTATTGTGGGGATGTGGTCCATTAGCACAATAGGAAATTTAATTGATGTAGTGAAAAGGGGAAGAAAGTTGTATAAATAGAAATATAGATCCTTTGATAAAATGATCTATGATGTAATTCCTTCCAGCGATGCAGTCAATAATCCAACCCCTATTTTCTCAGCTTGTATAATTCTTATCTATGTCCTCCTATAATTGCTACGTAGGGTGACTATCCAGGGTCCTGAAAGCCTGTAGTCCTCTTGTCATATATGTTATGTATATACCAATGGAAAATGTGGGCTGGCCATTGATTTATCCCTTATTCTCACCATTGTTTTATAATTTTTTTTTATTTTTGCAAAGCAATCAGGGTCAAGTGAGTCACAGAACTAGTAAGTGTCAAGTGTCTGAGAGTGAATTTGAACTCAGGTCCTCTAGACTCCAGAGATGCCCCTCTCAGCTACCATCATTTTCAATAAGGACATACAACCTTACTAGGCTTCTTCAAAAAGCTCAGCTTCTAGGCTTAAGATGGAGTGTGGAAATATGAAACTTAACTTTATAATTTGCTAGTCCCTCCATTGAGTGAAAGAGAATGGGGAAGCTGTGGGAAATACTGTAAAACTCCCTCTACCACATTTGGCCTGTGGTTTCTACTTGGTCACTCAGACCCTTATCCTGTGGCTGACCTTGAGTCAAAATGGAAGAATTTTTTTTTGCATCTGCTACTCAATGTTTAGCTGAGAGGAGGAGCAGGTGGGACATGATCTGGGTAAGAACACATCTACTTCCCTTTAAGATAATGTGTGCAGTGTGATATGGCTCAGTAAGATTATTAATACAGCTTGAATGATAAATAGCACAGTAATTCAGAAAGTGGAAATGGAAAGGGGTACTTTGTTTCATCTTGGTTTTTTTAGTTAGAAATATGCTTACTTTGCATCTAGTTATCTTGGAAAGTAGCTTGAATGGAACCATGATTACAGACTATATAATAAATAGTCTGTGTTAGAAGAATGTTGTTATATTATACTCAAGAGTGGACTTCATGGAATGGAACTCGGCTTGTTGGGATATTGTCACCATTGAACAATATTATGCTTTTTACCACAAAGATCAAAACCTGAGCGATTCCTTCAAATTATAAGTAATAAAGCTAAAACAGTTAAAAAAAATTACAGAACCAGTTTCATTTCTTCTGTGAGAAACTTAAGTCTAAGTTCTTGAGGGCAAAAGGACAATGATAGAAGTTTGAAACCCATTATTCAAGAAGATAGGTTAAGCAGCAAGAAAACTAAATCCTTGTAGACCTCAAGGATTTAGTTTTCTTGCTGCTTAAACTATCTTCTGTAGACCTCAGCCCTAATCAATCCTTGAGAGGGGAAACCAAGGCCTCTGTTGCCACCATCTATTCAAGGGTTGGCATCTTTACCCGTTCTCTTAACGAGCAGGGTAATTAGTGACAATTACCCTAGTGGTTTTTGTGATGTGGGCAATTGTACACTAAGAAGAGGTTTGAAACCGCAAACTCAATTTAAGTAGTTCATTGCAATAGCCATAAGACTGGGAAAAGATAGAAATAGCTCCTAGTCTATGTTGAAACTATCCAGTGGCCATGGAATGAAATTTCTAGAAAAAAGAGGCCTTAGTTTCTAATTTAGAAGAACTCACTGTCAGAATTTTTATAGCATTATATTCTATAAATACTGAAGCTGATTTTTTTTTACAAAAGTAATCTTATCAAAAATAACCACTAATCAATCTGATTAAATCTAGAAGTATTTAATATAGGAAAAAAAGAAATAAGAATTTATTAAGTGCCTACAATGTGCCAAGAATTGCCCTTGAGTGCTTTACAAATATTATCTCATTTGATCCTCTCAAAAGCTCTCAAAAGAAGGTGCTTTTATCATCCCCATTTTCCACAGGAGGAAACTCATAAGGGACATTCTCAGAGTCCACAGCTAGCAAGTGTCTGCAATTGGTTTTGAACTCAGATCTTCCTGACTGGAGATCAAGCGTTCCACCTACTCTGCTAGGCATGGGGAATGCAAGGACAAGGTAAAAAAAACAATACTTTGCCCTCAGAGATATATCTATTTTACTCTAAATAATACTTCAGCCTTTCTGACCCTTTGTCCTCTCCTCTCCCCACCATGAAATTAACTTTATTGAAATGCTACTTATTGAGAGGAATATTTGTAGCTCAAAAAATACTTTTATAAGGAATCCTCTGCTTTGACTGGAATCTTGCTAATGGTTCTGATTCATCATCTATTTACAAAACAGAAAGGATAAAACAGCTGGAGTTGGAATTTGCAAAACAATTTACAGACATTATCTCATTTGATTCTTAAAATGACCCAAGATGAAGATACAAATACCACCCCCCATTTTACAGATTAGTTAATTGAGGTGGAGAGATTAGGTGATTTATTCAAGATCACCACTTAATCCAGGATGAAGAAGGATTTGAATTCAGGTTTTCCAGATTTCCAGTCCAAGCATTATATTTGCCCTACCATCTATCTCTCTATGATGAAGGCAATAAGAAAATTTTCTAACATGTTAAATAAATTCAGGAAATATGAGATATTCTAAATTAGTTCATCAATCTACAAAATCTCAGCATACTAGTCACTGTAGAGACTCAAAAAAAATACAATACATAGTCCTTGCTTTCAGGAAGTTTACAATTTAGTTGGGTAGATCAAATATGTAAGCTGCATGAAAATTAAATCACAATACAAAAGACAAGAGATATCTCATATACATATCCTTTTCTTCTTCTTGAAATTATTTTATATTTGCTTCTCTTTATATATATTTCAGTAAATTCTTAGTTTTGATCCTGACTTCCCCAATTTTTAGTTCAGTGCTTGGCACATAATAGTCACTTAATAAGTGTCTATTGAATTGAATATAATTTGAATATGATTACCGTAATGCTTCTTTGAATAAAATTATGGGATACATTTATATCCCACTGTGCCAGAATCTTTATAAATCTAAGAAAAATATAGGCTGCTGTGTGAGACTAATTGAATTGTGACCACATAACATATTCCATAATTCCTAGTTGGCAACTAAGTTATTCTATCTCTTTTTGTGATGTTATATATTAAGATATGTTTCTTATTTGGTTTTAAAAAATTAACTGCAAATGATTTCTCTTCCTTGTGAATGAACATTATTTGCTAGAAAATGTATCAAGGGAAAACTGGAGGCTTTTAAAGCAGATACCTTTTTGCCTTTTCACTAAAAAGCATGCACTAAAGTCTTGGTGTGTCTGGCACACAGTAGGTACTTCAGAATGCTTATTTACTGACTGAATGGTAGCGGTTAGGCTTTTTTAGCAATAAAGAAACCTCCTTTATGATACTGGCATCCCTACTGATTATTTTCTTGCTTAGCTATGAAATGTATTGTTTTCTGTTATTTTTCTCTACATCCCTAACCTATTAAAATCTTTCCCTGTTTCCAAAAATTAGGATATCAATGATAATGCTTATCCTGGCATAAATGGAGGAATTTTGTTATTTTTTTTTTTTAAAAATAATACCCCAGTTCTTGGGACTATAGAGAACAGAGTTCCATAACCTGAGGGAAAAAAATAAGAAGCTTTTAGTTTTTGGATTTATCTTGTCAATCATTGCTGTAGAATTCCTAGGAATTGGGAAATAGAAGCATTACTAATGTAAATTATAAATAGGATTTTTTCGGTATAAAAAAGAAGTTGATCTGAGTAGATGCCCATCAATTGGAGAGTGGCTGAATAAATTATGGTATATGAATGTTATGGAATATTATTGCTCTGTAAGAAACGACCAACAGGACGATTTCAGAGAGGCCTGGAGAGACTTGCATGAACTGATGCTGAGTGAGATGAGCAGAACCAGGAGATCGTTGTACACGGCAACAACAGTACTATATGAGGATCAGTTCTAATGGACATGACTCTCTTCAACAATGAAATGCTTCAAACCAATTACAATTGTGCAGTGAAGAAGGCCATATACACCCAGAGAGAGGGATGTGAAATGTGGACCACAACATAACATTTTCATGTTCTCTATTGATGTTTGCTTGCATTGTATTTCCTTTATCGACTTATTCTCTCTTATAGATATGATTTCTCCTGAACAAAAAAATGATGTGTGGCAATAACTATACATATATTCGATTTAAGTATTCTAACATAATTATCATGTAGATATCCACTATCTATCTAGGGGAGGAGTGGGGAGTAGGGGGGGGGAATTTGTAACAGAAAGCTTTGTAAGGGTTAATGTTTAGGAATTACCCATACATATATTTTGCAAATAAAAGTATTAATAATAAAAAAGTCAAAAAAAGAAGTTGATAAGTCATCTTTGGTCCTACCTTATATGGCATATTGTCTATCTGAAGAGCCACCCAAGAATCATCAAGGGGCTGCCATTTCTGCTCCTCCCCTGATTAGTTTATTTGAGATCATATACATGTTTGCTATCATCATGGCTAATTGGTAAGTATGTACCTAACTCAAAATGTAAATCCAAAGAACAAAATGTACATCTCTATCCAATTGGGCTGAAATCTCTACTGGCTGTAAAGAACATCAATCAAAACTTCATGAGGTTAATTATGTTTCATATGTAGATTGTATTTTAAATTCCTTTTTTGTTATGATGGCTAACTTACCACATGATTACTTGTTTAGAGAATAATTGTTACTAAATATAGGAAGGAATATGAATAGTATCATAGATTTAGACTCAGGAAAAAAAAAAAACTTAAGAGGATACCTAGTCCAACTCACTCATTTTTCCATGAGGAAAATTATGTTGAGAACTTAAAAGAATGGCCCAAAGTCACACAGCTAGAAAATATATGAGGTCAGATTTGAACCCAGATGTGACCCTTACTCCAGAAAAAATAAATTCTTCTTTTCTTGTATTTCTATGGATCCCAAAGTAATACCAATTAAGGAAGGCATACTTGCAGTAATTTTAATTCTGTAGGGAATAATTAAAATTAGTAAATGACACTAAAATAACATAAAATATGTATCATAGAGTTCTGGAGCAGAGAGAAAGGTGGGCATGAACTTAAGTAAGGTCTATAAAGATGAGATAGCTTGATTATATATATAAATAAGGAAGATTAATTAAGAGGGAGTGCATCTTATAACATACAGATTCAGTATAGAAATGTGTAAGTGTATGTTGTGTGAGAGACAGAGACATAGGCAGACAGACATACAGAGAATCAGACTGACAACAGAGAGAGAGAGAGAGAGAGAGAGAGAGAGAGAGAGAGAGAAAGAGAGAGAGACAGAGAGACAGAGAGAGACAGAGAGACATAGAGACAAAGGGAAAGAGACAGAGACAGAGAGAGATGGCAGTGGGAAAAGAGTGGAGGATTAATTTTATTTGTCCTTTGTATTGAAAGAGGAACTATAACATCATTGGTCAGTTCTTGACTTGAATATGAATTAGATTTAAATAACAGAGTTGCCCAAAGTTGTCAGCCTCACTCTTCCACAATCATTGGAGTCCAGAACAAAAGTCAGGATGACCGGAAATGGTCTGGGATGCAATGAATGACCTTGAAGTCTTTGATGTCTAGCCAAGCTTTAAACTCTCCACAGAATCTACTTCAATTGCCTTCATGACCATTGAAACAAATTATTCTCATCCACATATTTTGTCAGGGGGAAGTAAGAATGACTTAGCCATGGTTACAGATAACACATGTCAAAGGTAAAATTGGTTCAACTGATCTTTGTGGGAAACAATGTCAAGTTTTCTCAACTTTCCTGGTTGTCCCCTTTCTTGAATTTATCAATCTTCTTTTTAAAATGTGGCATTCAGAAATAAACACATTATTTCATTTCTTTGGCAGGTAGTATTTTTGGGCTTGGCAGTTTGAGCACACTGAGGACAAGTAGGTGGTCATTTACCAACTCCTTATTTGCCTTGGCTAGGTAGAGAAGAGGGCAGAATGGCATTTCAGGTTGAAAGAATAATGCCAGCTAAAACATGGAGTAGAGATGTTTATAGTGTGTTTGGGGGTAGTGAGGAAATCAGTGTTATTTCAGTGAAGTGTTCATATTGAGGTACCAAGAGAAAAGTTTAGAAAAGTCAGATTGTAAAGATTGTTGACTGCTTAGATGAAAAGTTCAAATAATTGACCATTGAACACAAAGTTCCAGTTTTGAGTGACTGAGAAAATGATGATTTCACTAATAGAAATGAAGAATTCAGGAGAGAGAAATCCTTCCATAAATTTTACATAAATTCATCATGCTTCACCATGTCTAATTTATCCTATGCTAGAATATATTTTAAAAAATTCAAATACCAAACTTTTACATTTAGCCCAGCTTTGCCATTCCTAATTATGTGACTTTAAGCAAATCATTTTTATGTTATATTAGTTTTTCTCTACTGCAAAATGAAATGGCTGGATTAGATAAGTCCCTTCAAGCTTTAAATTCTATTACTTGGACAACTGAATCCTTTATCTCTTCACAATATTTCCTATTAAAAACTGAGTAGAATTTCTCCTTATTAGATTTTCTTCATTGCTATAGTTTTTTGAAGTAATTAAAATTTTTTATACTATTATTTCTATATTAATTATTCCTCCCAAACTCATGTCATCTACCATTTTGTGAACAATACCACTTTTTATTTGTCTGTTTGTTTAACACAAACTCTTTAAGTCAGTATGTTAGCTCAGTAATAAATATCAAATATCACCACTTACGCTATCATCAAATCTGAACTTCTTAATCACAAGACTTTATGAAGGGCTCTATATTTACCTTTCTGAAATCTAAATATACTGTGTCTTGAGCTTGCTTGATCAGCAAGTCTAGTAACCTTTGATAGAAAAGTAAATGTTGTTACTTTTTCTTCTAGAACATTAAAATCCTTGCAGAACAGTCCCATTTTTGCTGTTGTATCCCATAACAAAAGTTCAGTAAGTTTTCATTTACTGATTGATTTGTTCTTAAAGAAGCTGTATGTAAGTAAGGGTGAGATTCTGATCACCATGATTTCCCATTCCAAGTATTCACAAGTTACATGTTTAGACTTCTATGAACTAATATAAAGTAAATTTTGAAGAAACAGGAAAATAATATCTGCAATGTTTACAACAATGAAAATAGAAAGAATAATGTCCAAAACAAGCAAAGATATATAAGAAGATATAAATAATAAGATTGGTCACCAAAGAAGAAATAGAAGATACTTTTCTTCACCCCTTTGAAGGGAGAACATAAGCGAAAAATATTGAACGTAATGTGGATATACATTGATAGGTTTTGCTGAATTTTTTTTCTTTCTTCCCCTTTAACAAAAAATTCTTTGTTACATGATGTTTATATGTTGTTATATGATGAATGACTTTTTGTGTGTGGGAGAAATGCTGCAAAAACAAAATATAGCAATAAAATCTATTATTAAAGATGATTTTTTAAAATTCATGCTAATAGTATGGAAGAAATTAGGGCTTGACCACACCTTACACCTCATATCAAGTTAAGATCTAACTGGGTTCATTATTAGACATAAAGAGTGATATTATAAACAAATTAGAGGAACATAGTGTCGTTTACCTCTCAGATCTGTGGAGAAGGAAGGAATTTCTGCCCAAAGAAGAATTGGAACTCTTAATTGAACGCCAGATAGACAATTTTGATTATATTAAGTTAAAAAGTTTTTGTATAAACAAAACTAATGCAGACAAGATTAGGAGGGAAGCAATAAACTGGGAAATCATCTTTACATTTAAAGGTTCTGATAAAGGCCTCATTTCTAAAATATGTAGAGAATTGTCTCAGATTTATAAGAATTCAAGCCACTCTCTAATCGGTAAATGGTCAAAGGATATGAACAGACAATTTTTAGATGAAGAAATCAAAACTATCACTAACAAATATGAAAAGGTGTTCCAAATCACTATTGATCAGAGAAATGCAAATTAAGATAACTCTGAGATACCACTACACACCTGCCAGATTGGCTAAGAGGACAGGAAAAAAATAATGTTGGAATGCTGGAGGGGATGTGGGAAAACTGAGGCACTG
Organism: Myrmecobius fasciatus; assembly: GCA_023553655.1. Lineage (NCBI taxonomy): Eukaryota > Metazoa > Chordata > Mammalia > Dasyuromorphia > Myrmecobiidae > Myrmecobius > Myrmecobius fasciatus. The sequence continues at coordinate 272,761 of JAJPUD010001700.1, read as the reverse complement.
ATACATTGTTGGTGGAACTGTGAACGGATCCAACCATTCTGGAGAGCAATTTGGATCTATGCTCAAAAAGTTATTAAGCTATGCATAACTTTTGACCTAGCTGTGTTTCTACTGGGCCTATATCCCAAAAAGATCTTAAAAGAAGGAAAGGCACCCACATGTGCAAAAATGTTTGTGGCAGCCCTTTTTGTGGTGGCTAGAAACTGGAAACTGAATGGATGCCCATCAATTGGAAAATGGCTGAATAAACTATGGTATATGAATGTTAGAGAATATTATTGTTCTGTAAGAAACGACCAACAGGATTATTTCAGAGAGGCCTGGAGAGACTTACATGAACTGATGCTAAGTGAAATAAGCAGAACCAGAGATCATTATACACAGCAACAACAAGACCATACTATGATCAATTCTGATGGACATGGATCTCTTCAACAATGAGATGTTTCAAACCAGTTACAATTGCTCAGTTATGAAGAAAGCCATTTACACCCAGAGAGAGGTCTGTGAGATCTGAGTGTGGACCTCAACATAGCATTTTCACTCTCTCTATTGATTTTTGCTTGCATTTTGTTTTTCTTCTCAGGTTTTTTTTTTCTTGTAAATCTGATTTTTCTTGTACAGCTAGATATCTGCATGAATATGTATATATATGTATATATATATATATATATTGGATTTGTCATATATTTTAACATAGTTAACATGTATTGGACTACCTGCCATCTAGGGGAGGGAGTGGAGGGAAGGAGAGAAAAATTTGGAATAGAAGGTTTTGCAAGGGTCAATGTTGAAAAATTACCCATGAAAATGCTTTGAAAATAAAAAGCTTTAATAATTTTTTTAAATGAAAGTGATGTGGATACTAGCTATATGATTTTGGGGCAGTCACTTAACGTCAAACTTAACTTGGTTGCCTTAATCCATTGGAGAAGAAAATGAAAAACCACTCAAGTTGCTTTGCCAAAAAAACTCTAAGAATGTTATGGTCCATGGAGTCACAAAGAGTTGGATATGATTGAAGAACAAAATATGCCAGACACTGCTAAAGAGTGACCCTATGGGAGAGGAGTGATACAAGTGAGAATCTAGGCAACATAAACATAATCTCAAAAAAATCTGCTTTAAAAAAATTCTAATTTTCCACAATTTTTCAGAGATGATGTAGGTACCTGGGACATAATTCTTTTATGCTTGGAGAGTTGAAGTCCTTTATTGTCATAGGTGTTCTCTCACTGCCTTTCTATTATGGACCCTGTTCCCTATAATCTAGATTTATTCCATCCTGGCCAATCAGAATATTCTTTTGCTCAGCAAAGGCATCTGAGACAAAATAGGAGTCGAATAAGTTTATCCATTTTGGGAATCTACTGAAAAATTAATGTATTTGGAATTCAGAAATATTGAATGTTCAATACAGGTTGCCACCTACACTTTGGGTCTTGCTATTCTTAAATAAAGGACACATTTGTTCAGACTTCTTGAATAATAGATCATGCTTCCCAAGCATGATTTTAATGAGCAGAACATAAATAAATCCTTCTTTTCCAAAAAACACAATCAAAGGCTAGTCAAGTGGCAAAATGCCAGGCACATTGCTTTTTTCGGTTTTAAAAAACCCAGTATTTCAAGACTATTCTAAGACTAAGCCAGGGTTTTGAGTGAGTAGCTCTTTATTAAAGCCAGGTGTGTGCTGTCTCCTCTTCCCGACTTTGAGGCTGTATTGGGTTCCTGATGAATGTTTCCTGTGGTGTTGGTGCATTTCTGACCCAAGTCTTGGGCACCACCCTTTGTTCCCCCTTTTTATCTCTCTCTGTCTCTTTTCCTCTTTCTCTCACTTCTTCCTCTCACTCTCTCCCTCACTCACTAATACTACATGTAAATGGTTGAAAAATTATTCATAAACCTGAAATGTAATTGTACTACTGATCCACTATTTGTGTTCTTTTTTTTGCTGTGCTATGATATTTTCATCAGAATTACTTTTTTTGCTTCAGAAATAGAAGGTTGCTGCCTATATTCATAGAAAGGACTAATTCCTGTCCCTCATTCCTCCTATCCTCCTTTTCTTGAACAAACAATAAAGGCAGAAGAAGAGAACTTCATCTTGGAAGGGAAATGGAGAAAGCAGTAGGAGGATGGATCCATACCAGTTCCAATCAGAATTAGAAGTATTCCTTAGAACTTGTTCAAGGTCTCATAGATAGCCATTCTTTCTTCTTTCTCTTTCATTAATAATTATACAGGATTATATAGTGTATGTTAAACTTTTAAAAGCATAATAGAGGCAGTTAGGTGGCATAATGGATAGAATAGTAGACTTAGAATCAGGAAGATTGAGTTAGAAACCTGTCTCAGACTCCTAGACAGATTCTAGGCAAGTTGCTTAGCATTTCTTGGCCTGTTTCCTAAACTGTAAAATTTGGATAATAATGTGGCACAATGGATACAACAAAAGGCCTGGAGACAGGAGGGCCTGAGTTCAAATTCTACCTCAGACATGTATTACCCACATGACTGGGCAAGTCATTTAATCCTGTTTGCCTCAGTTTCCTCATCTGTAAAATGAGCTGGAGAAGTCAACAACAAACCACTCCATTATTTTTGCCAAATGGGGTCATAAAGAGTCAGCCATGACTGAAAATCACTGAACTACAACAAAACCAAAAATTTTCAGGGTTGCTATGGGCATCAAATTTGACAACTTACCTAAAGCGAGTGCTTATAATGCTGTGTACATGCAAACTATTAAAAATATCAGCTCAGTATTTGCAAAGCTTCATAAAATCACTGTTTGTACATTGCAAGTTGCATCAAAAAGGGATAAAGCTATACACATTTCCTGCTTATTTATTTTCCTCTCCAAAAATGGATTTTTTTCTAGAGACCCTACTTTCCCCAAAAAAGACTTGTACAGAGATAGAGATGGGATTCTAACCAAAGTCATTTGATTCCATTTCTGGTGGTTTTTCAAAGGCACTAATTAAAATATGGATTATGGGAGCTAGAGACTATTAAGTGAAAGAGAAGAGATTCTCATTCCTATGTGTGAAGCTGTTCTATCTGGGGAGAGGCAGTAGTACACCAATTCTAGTAAGATACAAATCTAGCTCAATGAAGCCCCCATTCAGAAACTAGGGATGCAAGCAAATAGTTGTTACTGAAATACAATAGGTATAATCTTTGGCAATATCACAACACAAGAATGGTGAGTACAATTCCCTGAGACAGCCTTTTTGTTCCATGATTTCAGTTGGAGGTTTTTTGCAGGGAGCTGCATGTCATTAGACCCAAGAAGTTTAGGAATATTAGGTAGGGAGACCTATATAGTCTTGGAGAGACTCTCCCTTATTAGACTATTGCTTACTGGAGGCCTGTACTTATTCCTTAGGTTGCCACCTTCAGGGGGAGTTCCTTATTGGATCTTGCTAGCTGTTTTTTGTTGCTATTTGGCTCAGTTTTAATCTGAACTCAACTCTGGGTCTTATCCAAGTAGTCATATGGGGAATGGCCTTGATGACTGAATCCTGTAATCTAATACATTTATTTAATAGATTTGCTAGAATTCTGCATCTGTGCACAGGGAGCGTGGAATGAATAAATGAAGGCCCTATCTAGATTTACTTATAAATCCAAAGTTTCAAATCAGCTTGTTCTCTTCACTTACTTCCCTGTTTCTAAGAAAGAGCAGAAATGAGTTTGATGAAGATTGGGAGCAAATTTAAATTCTTGACACCAAAGAAAAAAATTTATAAGGATCTCCTTAAATTTTTGTTGTTGTTGTATGCAAAATCAGTAGGAAGGTGTCCCCTCCATTTCGTCTTTATTTTCATCTCCTCTTTTTTCCCTTGTTTCTCAAAGAGATTTTTTAAATAAATTTTTATGTATTTGGGTCTTAAATGTAAACTTCTTGTTTCATTTTTTTATATTTGTATTGCCAGTATCTAGCACATGCTTGCTGATTGAATAACTCATAGGTTAGAAGTTTGGACATCCTCTTCATTGTAATTTTTCTCTGCAGGAGGCTAATTCTTTCTAAGGGGAACACTATAGATCCACACTATCTGGGCAGTGTTGGTAGGTAGCCTAATGGTGTCTTAAGAATTAGTCAATCTGGTGCAAAATGGATGACAGATGATAAGGACTCAATGATTTTTATTGGTATAGGGAATTATCAGATTAGGAAATTCCTAGCCTTAAAGAGTTTTTTTATCTTGCTACTGAAAGGGAAAGGATGATCAAAAGGTAAAAAGTTGTCTAGAATACTGAGAACTCAGCCACAATGTGTGTATTAGCATCACAACTTGAATAAAATAAGACATTACAAAATCCCTTCAGTTAATTTTCAATCTGACAATTTGCTGGCCTAGAACCAGCATTGAAAGTTAACTAATGTAAGTCTATTGTGTGAATGTTCCTTTTTATTTCCATGTGTCATTTTGAAATTTGAATGGTATATGAAAGCATATAACACTATTTGTTTGTAGCATTGCCAAAACAACAGCTGGAAGAGACATTTTTTAAACTGCAGAAAATTTAAGATCAATCAATCAATGATCTGTATACTGTATACCAGGGACTGTGATAAATTCTGGGCATAAAACAACAGCAAAACAATATTTGTCTTCAAGGAACTTACTTTCTTTCAGGTGATACAACATAGATACAAACATGTTTGTATCTTGATGTGACTACTTGTAGCCTTCCTCCTTAAACTACTTTATGATAACTTTGTATTTATTCTCTCTGTGTATAAATACATGTAGACAGATATAAAATGTGCATGATGCAACATCTAGGTATTATGCATACCTGGTATTTATCATTTGGATATATTTTCTATTTTAGTAGCAACATAAACAAATCTATGAATTAAAAGTAATAATCATACTCTTAACTATAGGTACCTTCCTGGAATAAAATCTTCCAGTGGTTCTGTTTGGTGGACCAATTAATTTAGCTTGCTTGGAGCCTACATGAAGACTCTCATTATTTTAGGATGACCAAGCTTTGCTGTGTGATAATCAGCAATGGCCTATGATTTCTTTTCTGATCTGGATCATAGAATCTTAGTCTTGGAAAGGGTTCCAGAGAGTCCATGTACTCTACCTAGAAGACTATCTTCCTCAGGCAACATTGATGGACATGCTAGATAAACATTATGTTGATTATTAGTCTATATTGTAAGTGCAAAACACAAACTGTTCCATCAAACATGTCATTTTTATTTGTACAAAGTTAAATGCACATGTAATCCAGGGCTCACACTCATTTATAAGGCTCTCCTCATTGGTGGAGAATTGTTACTTGATGTTCCCATGCCAGCATGAGGAGGAAAGTTGTTGAGAGTTTGATGGAGGCAAGATTATAGTGTTCTGGCTTCCAGTTTTGAGTATGGAGACATGTAGTTTCAGATTCTTTCCAGGAAGGAGCTCCCAAAGGGGGAAAATAGACTCTGGGAAGAAGCCCATAAGTATAGGAACTGATGTCTTAATCATCCCTATTGATCACTTACCGCTTGAGACTTTGGGGAAGTTTTCTCTTGGTTAAAATCTGGGAAATCTCTTATGGTTGAGTTGAGCTATCTCAATCTCAGGGGGGAAAGCTCTTTCACTCTGTATTAACTGATACATTCAAATCTGTATTAGAATAATCTAATCTCCAACTGTGGATAGACTTGATTTTTTTTTCAACAATCAAGTGATACATTGTTCAATATTCTTGTGATGGAGAGAGCCATCTGCATCCAGAACAAGGGTTATGAGGATTGAATGTGGAACATAACATAGCATTCTCACATCTTTTGTTGTTGTTTGCTTGCTTCTTTTTCTGATTTTTTTTCTTTTTTGATCAGATTTTTATAGTGCAGCATGATAAATGTGGAAATATGTTTGGAAGAATTGCACATGTTTAATTTATATTGGATTATTTGCTATCTAAGTGGAGAAGTGGGGGGAAAGGAGAGAGAAAAATTTGGAACACAAGGTTTTGCAAAGGTAAATGTTGAAAACTATCTTTGCATGTATTTTGAAAATAAAAAGCTATAATAATAAAAAAGAATAATCTAATTTCAATCCCAGAGGGAGAGCTCATTCACTCTGTAAATTGTCTCCTTTATTCTTATATGATTTTTTTCATTTGTTTTGTTATGAGCTTAGAAAAATAGGTTTATTTGACTTTTTTTTTTGCGAAACTAGCATTTGATGGGAAGAGAATCAAGCCTTTGGATATGTAGTGAAGCCCTCCTTCCCTATTAAAAAGGGATAATGATTAGGAGAGCAAATTGAATCTAAAATTTTCCCTCCTGGGCTAACTTTTTTGAGGGGGTAGTGGATAGATATAATTTTAAGTTTGTATTTCCTCTCTGAGGAGAGCAAAGTGGCTAGTTTTGTATTATTAAAATTCTATTCCTCTCCTGGAAGCAATTGGAGTTTCTCTTGAAGAAGGCTAGGTAGAGGAGACTAACTAAAAACCTCCCTGTGAGCTACATCTAAATGGATTCATGTGGACACATTTCATCATATATATATATATATATATACACACATATACACACACACACACACACACACACACATAGTGGGTATCCACCCACTCATTCTTTGGCTGTGCTATGTCTTCATGTAGAGCTGGAGCTTTAGGCTTTGACGGTGTGTTCATCTAGCCTGGAATGTGTGACCTGGGTTTTGTAATATTCCCAGAGCCCAAGAGCTCTTGAGGCAAATGGGATTAGAAGAATAGACCTAGAAATTGGGATGGAATAGATGCCATATCCTATCAAGTCACTGATAGGCTTCCCACCTGACTATGGGAAGTCCCAGATAATAGGATTTTCTTTTTAACTTTTACTAATATAGTAAATAGGGTTTGTCCCTAACCACCTCCTCTTTCCTTCCCCCTCCTCCCATCATCAAAGATGGTCAAATGTGAGCTGGCCCAGAGAATATAAGTACTTTCCCAAGGCCACACAGTGAGTCAGATTTGGAGCCTAAATCTCCAAATTTCCAGACTAATTTTCTATCCACCAGACCACACTTCCTTCCTGTCTTAAAGGACTGACAGTCTGAAGACATCAGTAGGCACAAGACCATAAAATATATGAGGAGGATGTCATGCATTTAATCAAATAATCAAAATGCATGGCCTTTATATCTGGAAGATTCTGTATAACAGGTGTATTTTTAGAAGCTTGGGGGAAATCATGGTGGAATAAGAAATCCTACAGCCTCTTTCTACCTTTGGAAATTAAAGCAAAAATTTTGGTAGGTTAAAATTATATAGATAAAAACTGTAAGGGTGCTCTAAGTCTAAGTAGTAGTATGAAAAAAAATATAATCAGTATGAGTACATGAGCCTTAGGAAGAGGAGATTATATTTAATTAAAATTTTAAAAATAATATTTGTGCTCTCTTCTGCAAAAAAAAGAAAATTTTATTCCAATGGCATCTTTGTTTTTTGGAGGCAGAGGTAAGTGACTTGCCTGGCATTATAGCTAGTAAATGCCTGAGGTCACATTTGAATTCACATCCTTTTGACAATAGGGCCACTGTACCTCCTAGCTGCCCCACTAATGGTATCTTGATAAAGAAGTTGACATGGTTATAAAATTATTAAATTTAGAAAACTCACAAAAGCAGAAAAATGAAACCACACAGAGCTAGAGAAAATAGGTGACTGCTTTTCTCACCTCTGTCTCTTGGCTTCCTTCAAGACTCAGTTCATACCCCACTTTCCCCAGGAGGCTTTTCTTGGTCCCCCCACTTCCTTCCCCTTTCCTCTGAAATTACATTCCGTTTGCACTACATGAGTTTATGTGTATGTGGTCATTTTTATGTTGTTTCCCTTGATAGAATATGAATTTCTTGAGGGCAGGGTCCATGCTGATGCTTTTCTTTGTATGTCCAGCATTTTAGCACAGTGTCTGGCACATAGAAGGTTAATACTTATAGATTGCCTGACTACAAAAGAAAATAGAAAGTACTCTTCAAGGTGAAACAGTTATAGAGGTGAAGAGAGAGATTATCTGTAAAGCACTATATAATCTTTAAAGTGATTATTTATTATTATTGCTTTTTGTTGAGGCATTTGGGGTTAGGTGACTTTCCCAGGGTCACACAGCTAGGGAATGTTAAGTGTCTGAGACCAGATTTGAACTCAGGTCCTCCTGACTTCAGGGTTGGTGCTCTATCCACTGCATCACCTAGCTGCCTCCATTATTATTTATTATTAAATGAAGATTCTCAGGTTAGGGATTTGCTGAACAAATTTAACAATCAGCTTTTCCCTGCCCCCCACCCCATGTGCTCATGATAACCTTTGAAGTTTAATTTGCATTGTTAACATTTTCTCTATCACTTTCTTATATCTAAACAATAAACAAGTCAAACCTTGATTTATAGTATTTGCTGATTAACAAATTTAATAATTGATTCTAGTATAGCTCCAGTTGTCAATTCAACTTAATAAACATTTATGCTAAGTGATGGGGATACAGATTTTAAAAGACAGTCCTCAAAGAGTTTATAATCTAATGAGGAAAACAACATTCAAAAGGAAGCTGGAAATTGAGAGTGAGTTTAGGGTGGTAGGGTGAAATGGGAAGCTTCAAGGAGCATAATGCTCATTGGAGTAAAATTCAAGCATTGCCACTGATGGAAAATGATGTTTTTCTATATACAGCATTCATTATTTCTTTTTAAAAAATTTTTACACTTATTTTTATTTTTTCAATGAATGCCATTTATTAAATACCAGTGGTCTATCAGGCATTGTGATAAGTGCTAGTGATACAAAGACAAATATGCTAATAGTTCTTGCCCTCAGGGAGCTTACACACACATAGGGGAGTACAATACTTTATAGCACTAATATTTCATCAATTTATTTTACAAATTTTAGCTATGCCTTTATTGCTGAGGTTCTGCTTTGTTTCCAATTCTTTGTTACCACAAAAAGACAGCTATAACCTATTTTGCATTTTTGATGAGTTTTTTACATCACCAAATTATTTCATTGTATTTATATAAGAATTGTTCAGCCTTTCACTAGTAGATAGCATCCATTTTGTTTCTTCCTTTTTTTTTCTGAGACCACAAAGATAATTTCCTTTCAGTCATTTTTAAGCTTTCCCTTCCAACTCTTAATGACAGGTGTGCACACTAAGCATTCTTAACCATGAAAAAACCCTTTCTGTGGTAGGTTAACATTTTTGTCTCCTATTACAATGCTTTGCCCTTTATTTGGCATTCTGACAGTAGGAAACCCTCCAACTTGCCTCCACATCCTCAAAGGCCCTTCCCCAGGAGGCAAGAGCTTTTTAAACACTAACAACATATCATTTGCTTCATTAGCTTGCTTTGTTATAAAAAGAGAAGAGGAAACATCTCTCCAGGAAATTATTACAATGCAAGTATGTTGTATAAGAAAAGAGATTGTAAAATCCACTTCAATTTCAGCATTTGGAAAGAATATGCATTAAAAATACATCCTAAATTATATTTGTTCAATTCATTCTTTTAAAACTTAAATTATTGTCACCCCCCCCCAATAGCACAATATTTGGTCCAAAAGTGGCTATTGTTCCAAGTTACTTTAGGAAATGACTTTTCAACATCAATAAATTCTCCTTAGGACTTCCATTTTGGGCAGTCAACCAGGGAACCTGAGTAGTTTGGGCAGTTTCCTAGCCAGGCAAACTTCAGTTTAGTATGTCAAAAGATTTGTGATTTTTTTGGTGTGGACAATCCCTCCACCTGTGTAATTGCTGCCTCTCTATAATCTGGTACATGGTAATGATCAAAGGAGACTATGAAGTGTTTTGCAAACCCTGGAGTGCTATGTAAATGTCTGTATTCTTGATGGTGAGTTCCTATTCCAAAAAAAAAAATGTTCATCACTGTGTCACCAATCTTTAGTTCCTAAGATCCTTATTCAGGGGTTTGAATTAGAAATCTTCTAGGCTAATGGTTTCCAAAGTGGAGAACATAGCCCTCAAGGAGCATTTGATCAAGTAATTAGGAAAGTAAGTGTGAAGATTAACTGATTAGAAACATCTAACAACCCCACAAAAGGCAATCATAGGATTTGTTTCTTTATTGTTTGTTCTTCATTCTGGAAGAAGACTAAGACACCAGGGAAGTAAGACCGTGACTTGTAAATGGATTGGATTTAAGTGAGGGAAAACTGTGCAAAGTTACCAGCTTCACTTTCTCCTCCAGACCCTCAAAATCAGTGGCTACTCAGTAAACTCAATAAAACTAGACCAAACATTCATTTTAGTACAGACATATGCTATTTTATGTACTCTGTACAATTCTTTATCATCTTGTACAGAAAACTGTCTTTTGTTTTTTTAAACAAATAAAAGTTTGTGGCAAGCCTGTGGCAAGCATTTCTATGGGTGTCATTTTCCCAACAGCATAAGTTCACATCATGTCTCTGTGTCTGAAGGTAATTCTCACACCATTTCAAACTTTATTATTATTTATTATTATTATTATAAACAGATAGTGATCTGTTGTCAGTGATCTTTGATGTTACTATTATAATTGTTTTGGAGTACCATGAACTACATCCTCAAAGATGTTAAATTTAATCAATGAACATTCTTTGTGTTTTGACTGCTTCACCAATCAGTCAATTCCATCTCTCTTCTCCTCCTGAGGTCTCCATATAATGTATAAGTCACAGCAATATTGGAGAATATTACATAAAATTAGTCTATAAAGTAGCAGCAGGATTTAAGAGAATTTTGAAAGAAATTATAATGTAGGCAAAATGCTATCAAACAGCATCACATGCTGTAGAGAAATCTTTCATGAAAAGAAGAGTCAATCAATGTAGCAAACTTCATTGTTGTTTTGCTCTAAAAAACTGCCACAGGTACCCCAACCTTCCGCAATCACAACCCTTATCAGCAGTCATCAATGTGGAGGCAAGACCTTCCCCCAGCTAAAAGATTATGACTCATTGAAGATTTAGATGATGGTTAGCATTGTGTAGCAATTAAGAATCCTTAAATTAAAGTATGTATTATATAATACTGTTGTATCCTTAATAGGCAATAGCATATCATAAACAACTTTTATTTGCACTAGGAAACAAAATTCATGAGTCTCACTTTATTGCAATATTAGCTTTATTTTGATAATCAGAATCAAATCCCGGAGGTATGCCTGTATCTGTGCAGGTGATGATGGATGGATGTATTTATTTACAAAAGATATTTTCAGATCAATCAGGCAACAAGGAAAGGATATGAGTATCTATTATATGTCTGTCAATGAGAGCCAGAGTGACAGGTTTAAGACTTGGTCCTAGCCTGCAAACCCCAAAATATCTTGCTAGGTTTCAGTGATCAAAATTTATATTCCTTTGGGCAGAGCACTAACAGGTAAGGATATGACCAGCTCTCTTGGTCATTGTTTGGCCCCGGATTGGCTCAGAGGGAATGTAAATAGCATTTTTTTTTCTCTTTTGGCCAGAAATCCTGAGGGTTTTCCCTTTCCAGATTGATTTTTTTTTTGGATTAGGCAAAAGAGGCCATTCTCTGTCTCATTTCTTACTTTAGCCTTAATCACTGAGTGGGCATTGCTTCTGTCAAACTCAGAACTGTTAAAGACCTTAGCTTGAAAAGGCCAAAATCTTCCACTATTTACAGAGCCATCTCCAATTGTCTTGATCCATATCTTGCCACTGCATCCAGATGACTCTGGAGGAGAAAATCAGGCTGGTTGCATAGTCAACCTTCACTTAAATACAATTCACTTTCATGTCATGGTATCAGTTCTCTAATGTTATGGTCCTCTTTGAGAATGAAAGACAAACAACAACATTTAGCTCTTACTATGTATACCAAACATGGTGCTAAATTCTGGGGATACAATGAAAGGTGAAAAAAATATAGTTGTTACACTCAAGGAATTAATATGCTAATGAAGATACAAACCATCTATATGGGAAAAAAATATCAGAGGAAAGGCTCTAAGACAAGTAGGGAGGGTAATCTATTTTTTTATTAAAGCATTTTATTTTCAAAACATATGCCTCCATAATTTTTCAACATTAACACTAGCAAAACTGTGTGATCTAATTCCCCTCCCACTTCCCTCATCTCCTCCCCTAGATGGCAAGTGATCCAATATATGTTAAACTCAATACATGCATACATATTTCCACAATTACCATGCTTCAAAAGAAAAATAAAATCAAAAAGGAAAAAAAATAGAAAATAAAATGCAAGCAAACAGCAACAAAAAGAGTGAAAACGCTATGTTGTGAACCACATTCAGTTCCCACAGTCCTCTCTCTGGGTGTAGATGGCTCTCTTCATCACAAGATCATTGGAATTGACTTGAATCATCTCAATGTTGAAAAGAGCCATGTCCATCAGAATTTATCATCGTATAATTTTGTTATTGCCATGTACAATGATCTTCTCATTTCATTTAGCATCATCAGTTCATGTAAGTCTCTCCAGGCCTCTTTGAAATATCCTGCTGATCATTTCTTATAGAATAATAATATTCCATAATATTAATATACAATAATTTATTCAGCCATTCTCCAGCTTATGGGCATCCATTCAGTTTCCAGCTTCTTGCCAATACAAAAAAGGCTGGCACCCTTTCCCAGGGAGGGTAATTTAAAAAACTAATATAAGGTGTGATTTAGTCTGAGTCTTAAAAGTATACATATACATACATATAATTATAAATAAGTATAAATATACATATATAGTCAATTTTATTTATTTATTTTTTTTACTGATAGGGTGTGTGTTGTCAAAAAGTTTGGAGGTCATTGATCTAATCCAGTGCTCTCTTTATATAGGTGAGAAAATTTGTTTGGGGAGAATTTTTTTTTTTTTAAATAAGGACTTCACAAAACAGAATTGATTTAATGGCTCCAGGGATTTTTTTTTTTTTTGGTAGTATACGTGAACATGCTGTTTTTGTTAAGTAACACCTCCAGGCTCTTCTTTTCATTCCCCTATGTGGGAGGGGATGGGTGCTTGTGTGAAGTGGTAAAGCTGTTTTAGCCCAGGTGACCAGGACAGGAAACAGCAAAAGCGGAGAATAGCACAGTAGCTGATTTGTTCTGGGGCACAGTTACACCCAGTATTTCTCCCCTGAACTTCAGCTCTGCCTCCCTCAGAAACCTTGTGGTTTTCATTCAGGGCTTCCATTTAGCACCAGTTGCTGCTGGGCTGCACCACTGAGTAGACTTCCTTTTGGGTTACCTGGTGGAGATGCTGCCAGTCAACCACAAAAGCCCTGTTTTGAATCTTCTGTGTGGTAAGGGAACTAGGCTTGGACTAGGAGCTCAACTAGCTGCTGTGATAAAGCTGATGCTCCAAGAGTATGTTGGTTGACCAAAATGGTCAGCTGACAAATGGCTTAAAATACAGAGTGAAGATATTTTTGTTTTTGTTTTTCTAAATTGTGTTTGTAAAATTAAACACACTGAGGGACCACTTCTAGAAAAAAGAAGGTGAGTTAGAAAGAATTCAACGAGTCTTTAAAATTTGGTCATACTGCTATTTTAAAAATTAGATAAAATTCTCCAAATGGTTACAAAAATATCTCAGCTAATAATTTACTGTCTGGTTTGAATGAGTTTAACTTTAAGGTGTGGTAACTCTGGAAACTTATTGTGAGTCACTGCATAATAACTGGCTCTCCCAGCAAACATCAACCCCCACACAATTTTCCAGCTCTGAATTTCAACTGTTTTCATATAATGTGAAAATGTTGCAGCTTTTTGTTTTATTCTAGGTATGTAGTTGACAAAGCTTTTGAATTCACTGCAAACTTGAGAGTTTGATGTTTTGCAACAAGCTGACATGCTCTGATGCTCTGAGAAAGTATTTTGTTTCTCTTTGCCAAATGAGGACTTTCTTTAAAAGGGGAAGTAAACAAATAAGAGTCCACTATCTACCAATCAATTTTCTTCTTTTTGGTTTGGGTCTTCTTCCCAGATGCCCAAATGGAACCTTAGAAACATTTCTATGTTTCTTGCCTTATACCTTCCAGGGAAGGCTAATCCAATGAACACAGACTTTTAGGGTTATTGGTTCACATCTAGAGTTATATGGGAATTTAACAAGTCTTCTAGTCCAAAATAGATGCATAGAATGAGTTGGGAATTGTAGTGCAGCAAGCTCATGATTAGCAAAAGTCTTGAAATTATTGTTACTTTAGGTTTACTCTCAGCTCTGGAAATGGTGAAGCTTGATAGATATCAGGGGACGATCCATATCTGGAAAAATTGGTTTACATCACCTAAGCTTCCTCTGGACTGATTCCCCTCAGAAAGTTGCTTCTCCTGCCTGGAATGTCCTCCCCCTTCTTTGCTGCCAAAACTCCATTCAACCTTCAGGTCCAATTCAGATCTCTCTCTAGCTCCTTAACTGTGCCCTCTCTGATGGAAATGATTTTTGACTCTTCTGACAGCCCTTATTGTACAGTGATTACTGAAATCATCATTTATTACCTCATATGATTATTTGTTTTTTCATGTTTTTATATATTATCTTCCTAATAAGATTAAATGATCTTTGAAGGGTTTCCACAAGTCCTCAGTGGCTTTCTTGCTTGTCCCTTCCACTCTGAGCAGCCGTTCCCCCATTTCCCACAAACTATAAGCACCTTCTCAGCCTCCTAGAGCTCTTTAAGGATAGCCTTATATCAACTTTGTCATTCTCCATTTTTTCTCCTTTCCTTTTCCAATGACACACAGATGCCTGATGCCCTGGGACGACAACACCCATGACTAAACAATGCTAACCAACTTAAACTCATTTCTCATTGATTATGATTCTGCCTTCCCATCATACTCACCCCATCCCAAAAATTCAGAGCTCCCATTTGGTCTTGGTCAAACTCTGTTTTCGACCATCCTCCCCCACCTTCACTACCATCTCATTCCTATCCTCTTCCAGCCAACCTGTCTACCTCACTCCACTGTCCCTCTTTAAATCTATGCAACCCTTTCACTGTGCTTTCTGGTACACTTGTTATGTAGAGAAAAATGTTTTTTATCTTAAAGCTTTATTTTCTTTCTTCCTCCATTTTCATTCATTCACTAAGGTCTGGATCCCTTTTGATGACGTATTTTCCCTGACTGCTCTATCCACTATTGATTCACATCCCTTAAATCATTTGACTTAGTGCATGAGTTGGAATCATCTTTGCTCTCCATTGCCATTTCTAGATTCTCTCTCTGCCACCACAATTCCATAATTTTTCCTTCTTTGAGGTTCATTCAATACTTATTAATCACCCAGTCAAGATTTTGGAGTTGTCTATAGACTTTGATAATACTTCCTTTGTGAGTTCAATGCCCAACTCAGTCCTTCTCTTTTCCACAGCTTCTGCCCTTATATTAGAGGACTTCAACATATATATTAATGGTCCCTTAAATACCCTAACTTCCCAATTTCTAAATTTACTTATTTCTCATGACCTACTTCACCTTAATCCCAGGTACACCCAGAGATTCTGTCATCAAGGTATCTCTGCTTTTTCCTTGTATCACCCAAACTTATTCTTTGCCTTTTGTTCAAATCCTAAGCCCCATGTAACAGTTATTCTTTCTTCTCTTTCCTCTCTTGATACTTTAATGAACCATCTCAATTCTACACTGTTTTCTTTTCTCAAGTTTTTTTCCTACTGATCCTGTTGAACAGCTTATCTTGCCAACCTCAACTTTGAATAAATGCCTTTGCTTTTTCTCACATGCCATTGAACTAAGATGCAGAGAATCACAAAACTCTTTTGATTCAATATACTCCAAATTAATGGACTTCAACTCATTTGGGCCTTTATTGTGTTGTCATTACTTTTATACTTCTCTAATCAATTCACTATCCCACTCACCATAATAACTTTTTCAAACATTTCATCCCTTCTAAAACCTTCTATAGATTTCTTTATAAACTTTCTTCTATATATATGCATTTTATATAAATTTTCTAACCTCCTTCCCTCACTTTCTCAACTGAGAACTTTAACTCATTTTTCACTGGGAGTGGAGTGGGGAAACAATTGATGCCATATCTTAAGAGCTTCATCTTCTCTCTATTTCTCCTCCCACTTCATTCTGTTGCTTTTTATAACTATTTTCTCCTTCACTCTTCTTCACAAGTAGAGGGGGCCCTTCTTTCTAAGGCAAACTATTCTCCACATTCAGGTGATTCCATTGCATTCCATTTTCTCTTGTTCTATGTCCCCCTCATTCCTCTGACACTACCACCACTTTGGTGGAGACCTTCATTATTTCACACCTAGACTATTTCTATAGACTTTTGGTTGGTTTTCAGTTTCAAATTCTCTCTTGACTCCAATTAGTCCTTTTTTTCCTTTTTCTTTTTCTTTTCTTTTCTTTCTTTCTTTTTTTTTTGCTGAGGCAATTGGGGTTAAGTGACTTGCTCAGGGTCACACAGCTAGGAAGTGTTAAGTGTCTGAAGATCAAATTTGAACTCAGGTCCTCCTGACTTTGGTACTGGCGCTCTATCCACTACAACACCTAGCTTACCCCAATTAGCCCTCTTTTAATTGTTAATTTTCCTGATGCATACATCTGGTCATGTCATCCTCCTATTCAAGAAACTTCAGTAATTCTAGAATAAAGTATAAAATTCTATCTTTGACTTTTAAATCTAAATAAAATCTGAATAAAATTGTTTTTGACTTCATTGCCCAATACTTTCCTACCTTTTCAGTCTTCTTTTACTTTACTTTTTTCCAGGTACTCTGTGATCTAATGACACTGGCCTTCTTGTTATTCCTGGTTGCCTTAGCTCAGAAGTTTAGAATGGAGAGAGGTATAGGGGACAGCCTGTCAAAATATTCCTTGTCAAGAGGGCTGCCAGGAACTTTATATTTCCTAAGGTATAAATCTGACCCTGCTTCTTAAGAAGCTTCAGTGACTCTCTATTATTTTCATAATAAAATCTGAACACCTATGTGGTATATAAAGTCCTTAACATATGGTTTCAACTTCTTTTTCTTGACAGATTTCACATAACTCCCCTTTCTCTTACATATTCTTTATTTCTGGCAAATTGGCCTGTTTTCTTTTTTACTAATACATAATAGTTCTCATTCCTCTTTGCCTTTACATGTGGTAGGGTTTATATGGCAAGAAAAAATTCCATTGACTTAGCAGGTCAGATAGCTTTAAGTGTGGTCACTGTGGCCCAGTATAGAGGTCATGCTTGGACTAAAGAGCTAACACATCTTGAAGTTTTAGAACCTCAACATCAGCAAGTGCTAAAGTTAAATATTGCATAAAGATAAAAAGAATAAGAATCTAGGGTATTAATGAAAATGTAGATGAAATAGCTGACCATTGATCTAGGCTGAATTTTAGTTGTTTCTGACCATTCTAGGCTGATTAGTCAAATGAAAGCGAATATGAACTGGTGGACTTCAAAGAATGGCAAAAGATAAGAGACCTGCAGGCCAATTAGAAGGTATTGAATAGATTCAGTGGAATTGAAGGTATAGGAAAATATATAGATTCTGGGTTTAAAGATTAAAGGCATCTTTGAGATTATCTCCTTCCCCACCTCCATTTTACAAATGAGAAACTGAAATCTAGAAAAACCACAGGATCATTGGATCATAAATTTAGAGAATGAAGATATCCCTGAGGCCATATAAATTCAACCCCCTCACTTTACAGATGAGGAAATTGAAGCCAGAGAGATTTAAGTCATTTCAGGGTATTAACTATAAGAGTCAAGGTATGAATCCAATTCCATTGCCTCCATGTAAGTATGCTTTCCACTGTCTTTTAGAAAGTGGGTTAAGAAAGGGGAATTTCAAAATTTGAGCTTTGGGAGGGAGATTGATTTTTAATGATAAGGAGATTCCATAATGCTTTTGAATAGCTGATGTGGAATGGAGAAGGAAATCATTGAAATTGAGATCAAAGAACTGCCAAGGGAGAACACCATCCTTTCTTGTTATCAAATATAACAGTCATCACTGTGAGTATACATGTCTAAGATGACAAGGCATTGTTGTGAATATAGAAATTCCTAAGCATGACAGAGCATCACGGTACACATAGAAGTCCCTCAGGATGACAGCAGGGGATGATGAAGACTCTGAATGTGGTATTTAAGTCACTGAGGAAGAAAGTCCGTGTTAGATGATGGCAGATGATATTAGATAGTCCTTGTGGACTAAAATGAGTGTGCAAGGCTATGTTATCTGAGAAGTGAATGCTGAAATACTTGCTAAGGACAAGAAGAAGGTGGTATCCTGCGATATCCTGTGAACTCCAAACGTTGTTGAGTGATGTAGGGTAAATTATTTGAAAACAGCATATCAAGGAGTAAGCCAATCTAGAGAGAATTGTGGCTGTCATGAGTCTAATGTCTATTGATAGAACTTAAAAACAAAAGGAGAATCTGGATAGCATAAAATAGTGGTTTTAGGTAATTTTTCCTTTGTTAGTGAATGCCAATATTTGGGGGGAAATATGAAATTTTCACCTCTGGATAGCAAAGTTTCTCAGTGTCAAATGTCTGTCATGAATTTTGTTTGTGGCCACCTCATAAGCCTATAATTTCAAAAACACAGCAATTATCTTAACCAAAGTGCTACTAAGTGCACTTTCCACTCAACGATCATTAGGTTTCTTTCCCAACTGTGTTTTCCAAGAGCAGAAAGCACCATGTAGGCCTAAATGAGTGTGCATGTCCATGATAACTGAGAAGTAAATGCTGGAAAATTTGCATAGTGTAACTGAAGATGCTGGGAATGATTCTTAGGGATGAATAATTTCATGATTCCCTCCAATTTGGGCTTAGAGAGATGACAGCTGGAATATTGTACTCCTTCTGTGGTACCTTACTTAGAGTAATCTTTCGGCATCCAACTCATGACCCACTTTCTCCCTCCAACTGAGCTGAATCCAAATGCAATCCAATCCAATAAACATCTATTAAATACTCACTATGTACAAGGTGTAGTTCTAGGCCCCAGAGTTACAAAGGAAATCCAGTCCCTGACTTCAAGAGCTTTCTTTCTACCAAGGAAATAATTCAAGTATACAAGTAAATAATTTCAAAATATATCAAAATATTTTCTCTTTTCATAGTATTTTATTTTTCCAAATACATGTAAAGATAGTTTTTAACGTCCATTTTTTGTAAAACTTTGTGTACTAAAATTTTCTCTTTCCTTCCCTTGCTTGCTCCTTCCCCAAGGCAGCAAGCAATCTGATATAGGCTAAATATGTTCAATTCTTTTAAATATATTTCCGATTTTTGTCATGCTGTGCAAAACAAAAAATCAGACCAAAAGGAGAAAAACATGAGAAAAAACAAACAAATAAAAAGATGAAAATACTATGCTTTGATCCATAATCAGTCTCTCTCTGGATTTGGATGACATTTTCCATCCTAAGTCTACTGGAATTGTTGTGAATCACCGAAGTGCTGAGAAGAGCCAAATCCATCATAATTGATCATAATATAATTTTGCTATTACTATATGCAATGTTCTCCTGGTTCTGCTCATTTCACTCAGCATCAGTTCACGTAGGTCTTTCCGGGCTTTTCTGAAAGCAGCCTGTTTATAATTTCTTAAAGAACAGTAATATTCCATTGCCTTCATATACCATAATTTATTCAGCCTTTCCCTAAATGATGGCTATCTACTCACTTTCCAGTTCCTTTATGCAAAATAATTTCAAGAGATAAATATTGCTAATACCTGAAGATATCAGGAAACTTGATATCTCCTGAATTGTGCTGTGGATTCTACAAGGTGGAGATGAGGAGGGAAGAACACTGCAGACATGGTGGATCATACATACAATGATATAGAAGAGGAATGGGAATACCCTATATGCAAACATTATATAACCAAAGGATGTTCCAAGGTGAGATGATTAAAGAGACTGATAGATATTCTAGAATAAATGATCACAGAATCCTGAAGTTGGAAGGGACTTGGAGGCCATTCTCGCCTAATAAATCATCATATTGTATTATTTTTGTTCCAGAATTTCCCATACAATATTCCTAACTGATAACAGAGACCTTACCACCTAATGAAGCAGCCCATTCAACTTTTAGACAGTTCCAATTAGTTTGCCTTCTTTATGCCACGTCTCTCTTATCTTGACATTTCCTTATAGCTGACCTTAAAAATTTAACTGTGGAGGGGTACCCTTGCAGCTCAGGGGAAAAGGAAAGTCTTTGTTTAGGAAGTAGGGCTTGAGCATAGATCTGAAGAACACAAAAATTCTAAGTAGGGAAAATGAAAAGGGAAGGTTTTTCAGGAATAAACAAACAACCATGCTAAAGAGATCATGCTGGAGTTGTAGATGAGTATTATGTGTAAGTAAACACCAGAGGGCAAAATGACTGGACTAGAAAATGTGGAAAGGGAAGTAAAATATAATGAGATTGAAAGGGTAGGTTGGGGCCAAATTGTGCAGAAACCTAGAGATTAAATCCAGAAGTTGATATTTTGTCCTAGAGGAAGTAGAAAGTTATTGGTGCTCAATTTATTAGGAAAGTGACATGATCAGAATTGCAATTTAGAAAAAGCACTTTGGCCACTGAGGATTAGAGAGAGGAGAGACCGAAAAAAAAAGAATGTATTTCAATAGTTCTATGGAGGAGAGATGGAGGACTGAACTGGAACAGTGGTTTTATGAGTAGAGAGAAGGGAATGAGTGTAAGAGCTACTGTGGAGGGAGAAATGACAAGATTTGGCAATTGGGATTAAATGTATGAAAGGAGGAAGGAGCCCGGGACAATGACAAGGTTGCAAAATTAGGTTGTTGGAAGTATCCTCCATAAAAGTTTGGAAGAAAATATAACTGAACCATCTTTCTCCCTGCTAGGGCCTGATTGATATAAATTTTTAATCTTGTGGAGAGAAACACAAATCAAAAATTAATTTGTATAAACTTGGTTAGTGTGTCATAAACAGAACATCAAATTATCTTGCATCATGAACAAAATTTCAAGTAAATTACCCATGTCAGAAATAATTTTTTTCCTCTTAATTTTTCTAGGTTTTTGGGAAAGATAAATGGATCCAGGTTCATTTCTCAGGGAATATCTGGTTTCAAAGAGAAAGGCCCTAAGGCCTTCTCCCTTTCCAGAATCTTCTCTCCCCTTGCCACAAACTCTTCCACTAGTGAATAAAGCAAAGAGGCAGCTAGGGCTGGCTCAGATTTGCAGGAAGATGCAGACAGTGCCAGTTTCTTCCCAACCATGTGTTTAGATAACTGAAACCTTTCACAGAATGTCTACACATACTTCATATTTTCCCAAGTTGTTCTCTTACAGGTCATCACAATTTTCCCAGAAACAAAGTCCCCAGCATCTTTCCCATGGAGTATATAGCAAGCACACACATGTCTGATCCCCATTACATTTATGAAGCCCTAATTTAGCTAAAGGAATGAAGCAGAATCACAATAAAGCAAATTTGTAAATACAAGTACAAATATGATTATTTAATAACCTATATAATTAATGCTATGAGGCTGTCTGGACCAGGCCACACAATGACTTTAGGAGAGTTTCCTAGTCTATAACAAGTCTCCTCATCTGGAAAGGAATTTTAGGTCTCAATAAGAGCTGAGGAAGGGAATTTTCTCCTGTATTTTTTGATCATAACATACAGGCAACTTCCTATTCTATCCTGGAACCTGTGAACAGACTTAATTACTACCAAAGACCTACAGTTCAGGGACCTCCTTCTCCTTGGAGTGTTGAAAAATATCAGATTTTTCTTGTTCTTTGCTCCTTTCCTTTGTTTGAATAAATCTGCAGTTTCTTTTGGCTGTGAGATTTATAAAATGGAAGCAAATCTCTTCCTCTCTCTGAGATAGCTAGGTGATGTCTCTATGCACAGAGCACTGAACCTAGCACCAAGAAAACCTGAATTCAAATCTACCTTAGAGATTTTGCTAGTTAAGTCACTGTCTGCCTCAGGTTCTTCTTCTGTCAATGAGAATCATAACAGCAATCTCCTATGGTTTTTATGAGGTCTTAAATAAATAACTAAAGTGCCTAGCATGTTCCTGGTACATAGTAAATGCCACATAAATGTTAGGTTTTATTATTAATAATGACAATTCATATAAATATAATAATTATATTTATAATAATAAATAATAATAATTATTAATAATAAATAATTATAATTATGGATAATAATTTTTGTGAAGTATTTTGCAGTCCTTAAAGTGCTATGTAGATGGTAGCTGTTATGATTATTAGAAGCAACTCAGTGATGTAGTAGATAAGAGTACTGGGCCTGGAGTCAGGACGAGTCATCTTTGTGAGTTCAAATCTGACTTCAGATACTAGCTATATGACCCTGGGCAAATCTTTGCCAAGAAAATATGTTGAACAGTATTGATATGTGATGGCCCATCTAATTGTGAAGAATTTACACATAACTCAACAGCATTATTATTATTATTATTATTCCAGACATTTATTTGCTCAAATCTGTGCAAAGTTCTCATTGAATTCCCCAGAATTGAATTTGCCTTTCTCAGTATATTTTTGTTTTGGAACAGAAGTTTTAGAATGAATTCTGTGCATCATCTTTTGTCTTTCAGGATGCAGCTACATTTTATCCTGGAATACATATTCAGATGAAGAATGGGGAGCAATCACCTAATAATTTCTGATGAAATAAATAGCCTTTATCTTGACAGCTTATGATTACACCTCCATGCTACAGGGTCTTCAAAAATAAGCAGGTTGTAGCTGATTTCAAATAGAATACAAATGTTTAGCACATGGGTATTTGTGGAGCAGAACAGAGGTTGGGGAAAGAGCTCAGAACAGATGTTCTCACATGAGTGAGTTCTATTAGGTCACAGTTAAAGCTGGATGCAAATTATAAACTACAGAAATGAAGTGCCTTCATTCTTAGCCAGTCTTTCCTGCCATGGTTTGCAGCTCCTGTGATGCAGACAGCACTGACGCCAGGTGAAACATGAATATGACTGAACCATCTTTTTCCCTGCTAGGACCTGATTGCTATAAAATTTTAATCTTGTGGAAAGAAACACAATTCAAAAATTAATTTGTATAAACTTTGTTAGTGTGCCATAAACAGAACATCAAATTATCTTCCAACATGAACAAAAATTCAAGTAAATTACCCATGTCAGAAATAATTTTTTCTTTTTAATGGTTCTTTGGTTGTTAGCCATTTTTTTCTGGTGATAAAAGAAAATACAAAATACTTCTTATAGCACTTTTAGCTAACATTTATCTATCTCAATTAGTGCAAATAGTGAATCAAATGTAATGTTTACATGCATGCAAATTCATGTTGCCTATTTCTATTGGGCAGGAAACATATTACATTTTACCAAATTATGACTTTAAATATGGTGGATTTGAGCACATGGAACCACTTCTCAGGATTCATTATTAGCAATAATCAGGACCTACCTGTATAACACTACCTGTATAACACCCACCTGTATGAAATAAAGTGCTTCATAAGTTATTGGGATAAAGATACCATAATGAATGATATTTATAGAGCCCGATTTGCACTGGAATAAGAAGTCAATTTCTCTAATCTTTCAACTGAATTAGAACAGCACCCTTGGGATGAGAGGACATAGTGATGATTTTTCCTTTTTTCCATCTAGTTACCATTGGTTTCCTCCAATATCCAGAGCACATTATATGTACAGCAGAGAGCAGTGCTAGTCCATTGCTTGCTAAGGAGTGTATGGTGAGTAATGGAGAGCATATGTATGCTGCTCCGGTTCTGCTGGGGAAGACACAATTGGCACTGAAATAACAGAAAGGTGAAGAGATTTCCCTGTTACTACACAGGGAAATTGTCGGTTATAGGGTGGGAAAGAGTAGTACAAATAAGAGAAAATGTCTCTTTCCCTGCTGGATTTGTTATGAAATTGTATTCAATTTAATTCATTCCAACATATTTTTATTAAGCATCTATAAAATGCAGAGCACTTTGCCAGCCCTGAGGGAATGTAAAATTAAAAAGCTGTGCCTTTGTTAAAATGATATTTAATTTTTTCCAATTGACAAAACTTGATCTTTTCCTCCCTCCCAATGAAAAAAGAAAAACAAAAACAAAAAAACACAAAACACTTGTAACCAATCAATCAATCAATATTTGTTAAATGCCTAATACATGTCAGGTTCTGTGCTAAGCACTGGAAATACAAAAAAAAAAAGATAAAAGACAATCCCTGCCCTCAAAGCAGTTACATTTTAATGATATCAAGCAAAACAAATTGTTGCATTGGCCATGTCAAATACCATATATGTATATATTTATATATGCATTGTACATAAACATGGACGTATACATTTATACATCTGATTTCTAATTCTGAGCTCTTCACCTATCTTTCAGGAAGTACATTATCACAGATCCTATGAAATCATAGTTGCTCATCACACTGATCACATTTTTTAATTCTTTCAAAGTTACATTTGTTTTTTAGAATTCTATTGTTATTGTCTAAATTGATTTATTGATTTTACTCTGCATCAGGGTCCTATAAGCCTTCCCAGACGTTTTGATTTTTGTTATGGAATTTACAGATTAAGGAGGAAAGAATACATAAAAATAACTATAGTTCAAAAGAGAATAAAATGAATTTATGGGAGATATAAGCATAGTACTGTATTTCTTCTATTTTCTGGGTAAGCTTCTTGAGCCTTTTCAGTTGGGGAAGGAGATGTGCCATGTACTAAGCAATTTTTTTTTTCTTACATCCTCCCACTTAAACATTCCCAACTTCCCTCTTAACCAGTTTTCCCCCTTTTACCACAAACTTCCTCCATCCCATCCAGGCTTTCCAAATGTCTTGCATGTTGTGGTTGCGTAAGGTAAAATAATATTCTTTTTATATGAGCTCCTTACAAATTTTTCCTGTTTCCTCAAGTTACCTCAATCTCTTAATCTCAAGGTATTTTAAAATGAACTTCTCTTTCTTCTTATAGTATTCTATTTCTCATTTCATCTCCAGTAAGGTACTGCCTTCCATCTCTCCCCACATTTACACTTCTTAGGAATATAAATAGACATACTGGTGTCAACATGGAACCCTGGATCATAGAGCTAAATTTGAATCCTGATTCTGCTACTCACTATTTTTATGACCTTGGGGAATTTAATAAATTTCTAATAAGCTTCAAGTTCTTTATTTGTAAAATTAAAAGAGTTGGAAAAAAGATGTTTAAGGTCCCATTTAGATCTACAATTACTATGTTTACTACAAATCCTGTAAAGTTACATTGCATTTTTATGATGTTGATATTACCAATCAATACAGGAGAAACTGAGATAATTGATTATTCTCCCACTTTTCAAAGTAATCAGGTGGTAAAGCAGACTTGTATACAAAGCATTATGTTAGACACAATGTACTACAACATCTTTATTTTTCTTCTAGGCATTTGTACCAGGTTTGGCTTCAGATCTATATTAAATCTTACTACAAGTTGCTATTTTTCCTCTTCTCAACTCCCTTGGCTTTTATAGTATTCATTATGTGACATATAGCATGATATAATAAAGAGATCAAGATATTCTAATGCTCACATGTATACCTGTGTTCTCCTACATGTTTCCTCCAATTGTCCAAATAACCTTTCCATGTCTGCTCATCTTGTATGACTCCTGTATAAGTGATCAGAGAGCCCATCTAAATTTTTCCTTGTCTTCTTGCATTGCTGGGATATCAGTGGAGCACATAATAATGGAACAAGGGAAAATTAACTCAAAATAGAAATTCAGTATAAATGCCAGGAAACAATACACTAGAAAGCCCACATTCCCAATGCCTATTTCCCAAAACGAGATACCTCCCACCTACCAGAAGAATGCCAGTCCAGTCTGGCCCTGGTCCTATGTTATGGCTATTAATTCAGTCCCCCATTTAGGGAAGCAGGGAATGGTGACTTAAAACATGTCCACCAGATTCAAATTAAAGGTCCTGTCTCTCTTTGTCTTAATGGTCTTACCATTGGATCAGCAATTCTTCAAAATCTTGAAATATTCTTTCCAGAAAAGCAGGGGCTAGGTATCAATGGGCCAATGGGGTTTGATGAATTCAAGACTGAAATTTGTCTGTGGCAAGCCAGGAGAAAAGCCTCATCAGCTGTAACTGTGCTGGCACATCAGTATTCAAATATCTGACATCATGAGAGTAAGGGGAGGACTCTATGTCCATAAACTCCAGTGGGATGAATGCAGAAGGAGTCCCATGCCTTTTGATGTAATGACTCCTTTCTTTTATTTTCTTCAATCCTTTCATCTTTAAGTTTTTTACCTCCTCATTTCTCTTCTGAGTTTGCATCAGAATATGTCTGGGTAATGTAGATATAATATTCAGGACATACTTCTAGGAAAAAAAGTCATCCTGAGATACTCCCTAATGAATAATGCTCTTTGTTCCAAAGTCTTGTGAGAGCTATAGTCAGTCATTAAGCATTTATTGAACACCTACTGTGTGCTAGGTACCATATACAAAGACAAAAAATGAAATTACATTTACTTTCAAGGAGTTCACTTTCAATCAGGAGAAAGATGAACTTTTTCAATAGGAACTTGCCATGTCCCCCAATTCTGTGCTTTTCTTCTCTAACAATCTTGGATCTAATTTCCTTGGATTTGTTTTGCATTTATATTTACAATGTTGTTAAGGAGGGAGGATGTAGTACTTGGGGGTTTTCCTGGTGAAAGATTTCTGGTACAAGGTGGTGTTTGAGCTATGTCATGAAGAAAGTGAGGAATTCTTTGAGTCAAAGATGAGGAAAGAATATATTCCAGACATCAGAAAGGAAACTAAATGGAACGTGGCCTACTAAGAATGAGGCCAGTTTGATGGAAGCATTGAATTCTGGAAGATCAATTATGAAGGGAAGGAAAGAAAGAGATGTAGGAAGGAAGGAAAAAGAAAGTAAAGTGGGAAGGAAGGAAAAGGGAAAGTTAAAAAAAAAGGAGAAAGGAAGGAAAATAAGTGGGAAGAGAGAAAAGGTAAGGAAAAGTGTAAAGAAATGACAAAAAGAAAAAGGAAAGAATGAAACAAATATTTATTAAGTGCTTACTATGTGCCTGGTTCTGTGCTAAGCCCTAGGGAAACAGGTATAAAATGAACACAGTTTATGAACTTAAGGAACTTATGTAGGAAGACAAAATATAAAAGAGATAAGGAGGGAGATGGGGACAAGTTTCTGTCTTGGGGTACAATTGTCAGGTACAGAAGCCAAGAATGGGGCTTGAAGAGTAGCAAAAGCTAGTCTGAACCCCACTGCAAAATGGAGGCTGGAGGGGGGGAGGAAAGAAGTGAGGAGAGGAGACAAAAAATGAAAGCATCATACTTTATTATATATTTAAAGGGAATAATGTTATACACAGCAGATTTGTAGTTCCATATATAATACAATCATCTTTTTCCCCTTATAATGTTCTGGAAATGTTTGTTTTATTTCTTAATTTCAGAAGAAAATAAATAAAATAAAAATAAATACATAAAGGAGGTGGACCTTACAGAGAAGTTGCCAGTTGAAAAGACTGCAAGGATGGTTGGATGTTCCAGAATGAGGAGACCATATAGACATTGAGAGAAGTTCCACTGAGGCAAGATAACAGGGTTTGAAAATCTGGCAGCCAGGACAGAGGCTGAGAAGGGAAGTTGAATAGACTTTGGGAAAAAAAAAACATAATGAGTTCCCATTTGGACATAATTGAGTTTGAGGTGTCTCCAAGTCATCCAGTTTGAAATGTCTAGAGGAAATAAAGAGTCATTCCCTTTTTGGATATGGCTCCTTTATATTTGTTTAAAGAAGACAAGTCTGATCTCAAGGAATTTACAGTCTAGAAAGAAAAATAAGACACATCCACAAAAAATAATATAGCATAAGGTGTAATGTGAAAGTATAATGAGAGAAACACAATTTCACATGGTAGTTAAAATTAACTCAAGCATAAAATTTTGTTTACTGTCTTCCATGTATTTCTTAACCCAAATAGCATGTATAATAAATAAGAATGACATTTAACTTTTTAAAGAAGGAAATGATACTATTTAAATCACCCACTAGCTGAAGTGGAATTAAATAGACAGAGTACTTTGGGAAACCAATTCAACCTGAGTAGTTTGTCAAGGGTCACTAACTAACATGTTATTCCAAATATTAAAATGTCTTGCTTTGGATCCGGTCAGAATGGGAACTCTGTTATCATGTAACTGTAGGCTTGGGTTAACTTCCTGCAAGACAAAATGATAGTTCATGAAATACTATTCTTGAACCTGTGAGTCTGTTGTTATTTTAAAGCTCCATTTCTGCATTTGCAAGGGCCAAAGTCCAACACACACATCTAATGTGGGGATAAATTAATTCTGAGATTCTGGTCTACCCTTTTGAGGAGCCATACTTCAGCTAGATATAAAGTGTGCAGTTGTGTGTGATATTACATTTAGAATAAATGGCACTTGAAGGCTCCAAATTGATTGTGTGCCCAGGGGAGAGAAGAAATAATTGGATGAATCACGTCCATAGCTACTTATTTACACACCAAAGTGAATTTCCACAAGAGAGCTATGATTTTCCTCTGACTTAGATTCAGTATTTTGTGCAGGGCAAAAATTACATGGACTTATAATGATGAAGATTGTGTTCAGAGAGGAAACTACAATTCATGTTCCCATCATTCACAAGGTTGTGATCAAATACTTGAATGTGATGAAATATAAGGCATCTTTCCTCCCTTGAGTTTCTTGTTTGTAGTTATTACAATTTCCCAGATATCCATGGATTTCTAAGGGATAACACCATGGGAATTTTTAGTAACAATTTAGTGCTAATTTTTCTATGATACTCTTAGAAATTTTGAACAAAGCTCAATGTTTTTGACTCATTCTGTCATCTATAGAAAATGGAAGGTAACTAGTTCACTGAATATAGGCTTTTGAAGCTGACTTTAATACCTCACGGTCCATGGGTGAAATGTGGATAATTAGGGTTTTATTCTGGAAAAGCACCATTACAATACTGAAAAGTACTGACTACACCCTGACATGTGTTCCTATAGTGAGTAACAAGCCAACCTGATAAGTATGTTCTGGTGCCCTGTTTGGCAAGCATGTCTATAATTCACAGTAACTTCACAGGGTTTCCATCAACCTGGAGCTTAGTTATAGATTGTTCTTCTGTGTGTTGCATAAAAGTTTAATTGACTAAGAATATAAATCTGTAACTGAAAAGGACATTATCATTGGCTTCTGGATAATAGCTTCATGGATTCAAGATAAGGGAGACATCCCTAGGTTGCATCTCTCCTGTGAATTAGCAGTGTGGTATAGCAGTTGGTGGAGCTGGCAGGACTTTGAGTTACATTGGTAGAGGTGATGATGGTCTGTTCAGTTTGGATAAAGTCCATGGTATAGTACTGAGTTCTGAGCACTGCATTTTGGGAGGAAAATTGATGGTTTGGACAATAGTAGCTTAGAGGCAAGGGACCTTGAGATCATGAGATACGAACCTGAATTGCAGGAATTGGATATATTCAGCATGAAAGAAAAAACTAGGGGCAGCTTGTGGCACAATGATTAGAACATTGGCCCTGAAGTTAGGAGAACCTGAGATTAAACCTGGCCTCAGACACTTAGTAACCTTAGACAAATCATATCACCCTGATTTCCTCCCCCAAAATTAAAAAAAAATGAGAAGACTTGGAGTAAACATGGTAGTTGTCTTGGAACACTGATGGTATTGGGTAGGGGCAAAGTAGAAGAGGAACTTGTTCTGTTTAGCCCCAGAAAGCAGAACTGGGGATGCTGGTTAGAAGGATTAAAGAATCAGATTTGGAGTTAGCATAGAAAAAGATTTCTTTAATTGTCATGGGGTCAGTGTTAAGAATCCTGGATTTTGAGACAAAGAGTTTGAGTTAGAATCCTACCTCTACCAGTTACTATCTATATAATCTTGAGCAAAATTACTCAGCCTCTCTGAATCTCAGTCTCTCCACCAAATATAATTTGTCTAAATAAATTCATTCATACTATTCTTTGGAAAAGAAGAGAAATTTAGACTGGACAACAATATAATTGACCCAACCAAAACCAGTTGAATAAACAGGCTCAATAAGTAGTCATTAATTGTTTAATGTCAATCTGGAAAGAGTTCTTCAGGAAATATCCTAGTACTATGCTTCAATATTTTGGCTAATGTCTTGAATAAAAGCAGAAACCTCATTCTTATTATGGACAATTAAGTAACACAAAAGATAATATACCAGTTTGGAGTGAGGAAAAAAAGACCTTAGTTCAAATCCAGCCTCAGACTTTTACTAGTTTTGTGACCTTGGGCAAGTCACTTAATCCTGTTTGCTTCAGTTTCTTCATTTATAAAATGAGCCAGAGAAGTAGACTGTTCCAGTATTTTTTGCCAAGAAAACCCCAAATGGAGTTGTGAAGAATTGGCTACACCTGATCTACTAAATAACAACAAAATTCTTATTAAATTTGCAGATGATACAAAACTATTGGTGGTAGTAGTAGGGGATAGATTATATACTAGATAATAGAGTCAAAACTCAAAATAATAATAACAACCCCACCCCGAATCTAGTACTTTAAGGTTTGTGAAGTACTTTAAAATGTCATCTTATTTAATTATTACAATGGAAACCAGAATGATGAAGAATGTTGAGCCAATGCCACATGAGGACTGGTTGATGGAACAGAAGAAATTTAGCCAGGACAAGAGAAAATTTGGGGGGATATACCTGTCTTGAATTATTAATAAATGGTAGAGAGATTGAATCTGTTATGATTATGGAGGTGAAAACCAGAAAGCAATGAATTTAAGCGTGATACAAGGAAACTTTTTTAAATATTAGAGTTGTCCTAAAGTGAACTGGATCACTTGGAGAGGTGGTGGTTTCCTTCTCTTAGAGGTTTTCAAACAGAAATAAAATGATCCCTTGTTAGGAATATTGTAGTGAGGATTCTTGGGTGGAGAGTAGGGGATGAAGAGGTGGGGGTGGTACAGCATGAATGGGACTAGGTGGCCAAAGACTTCCCTTATAACCCTGAAATTCTATGATTCTGAGCTATATAAATTAAGGAATTAGACTCCAAACTCTATTTTACAGAAGAGATTGCATTCTAGGAGAGTGTAACTGACTTGTCTAAAGTCACAAAGTAATGGGCAGAGCCAATTTTAAGAGTTAGTTCCTCTTACTCCTGACTTGGGACTCTTTCCATTCCACTACCTAGTTATTCTGTGGATTACATGAACAGCTCAAAAGCTTTCATCCCCAAGACCTTCTGAAATTCTTTTTTCCCTACCCCAGGAAACACATAGCTGAGTCCTCTCCTCCTGCCATAACAACATTCTGGTGTCACTATACTCCAAGGTGATGTCACATGTTCTCTGACAAAGTTCCTCTTTTCATAGATTCATATGATACATAGAAATATGGAGTTGGAAAGTACTCTAGAGATAATTTAGCCCAATGTCTTCATTTTGAAATTGAAGATATTGAGGCTTGGAAAGGTTAAGTAATTTACCCAATGGCTTACAACCAATTAATGGCAGAATGGGGACTAGAACCTAGATGCTGTAACTTCCAATCCAATACTCTTTATGCCCCACCACACTTCCTCATTAGTGCTGGACTGAATCCACTGACCCAGAAGAGTAAACAAATACTCTTGGTGTTATTTAGATACAGGACAGACTTTTGAAGGGCAGAGCTTCCTGTGGATTTGGAAAATCCCATGTGATATCTTTGAGGTGAAAAGAAGGGCAAGACTGATCAGAAATGGACCTTGATAGTTGTACTCTTACCTCTCTTTCCATCTCCAATAAAAGGGCAAATACCCCTAAATTTGCAGAAATGGCAGAATGCCATTTCAGATTCTGAAATGAAGAGCTTTAAAATGTTGGGTTTGTATCATATATTTGTGCTTAATTGTTTTCTTCATTACAAGGAAAGATTTTACTCCTGTGAATAGTATCTAAAAATGACTCTGATATAGAAATAAAAGGTAACAATAAATCTTATTTTAAAAATTAAACAAGCAAATAGCTTTTGTGGGTAATCTAGCTTTGTTTTCTACTAGATAATAGCAAAAGCAATCTATTATAACTTTAAAAATTTTGAACTACCATTGAAACTATTCTCACCAGTCAGAAGTGACCTCCTTTTTTTTGTCAAACCCAATACTCAGTCTTCATTGTTCTTAACCTCTTTGTGGTATTTGATGCTGACCAAATTCTCCTTGATACTTTCCATCCTTGGCTTCCAGGAAACACTATTTTGGTTTCCCCCTACCTCTCAGATAGCTTCTTCTCTGTTTCTGCCATGGATTTCTTTTTCCAATTCCTTCTACAGCAACTGTGGACATTTTCCAAGCCTCATTTCACAGCCCTCTCCTTTATCTTGAAACATTTTACCTTAGAGAACTCATGCATTGTCATAATTTTAATTATTAACTCTCCAAGAATCATTGTTCTATCTATATCTATAGTCCTGACTTCTCACCCAAACTAATTCCTTATCTTCAGCTACCTATGGGATATTTAAACTTGGCTTGAGTGTTCCTTCCCTCCTCAAATATTTTTTGTTCAATTTTTTTTCTAATTTTTTCTCTCTCCCCTGATCTTTCCTAGTTTGTATTATATTTATCCTTATCCACATTATATTATTCTTCCTTCATTTCCACCAATAGAATATAAATTATTTGATATTGCATGTTGTTTGACCTTCATTTTCTAAGAGGACTATTGATATCACGGGTGATGTGCTTATTTGTGTGTGAATTAGATTAAAGCCTTTATCCCAAAGGTGCTAGTCCTCCTGAACACTCCAGACATGCTTCTTTTGTGGTAGAGGTTGTGTCAAAATTCCAGTATCTAATTTTGTGTTTTGCATCCGGTAGCTATTTAATATCTATTGAATGTGTTGTTGAACTGGAATCCCCAATAACATGTTCAAAAGGAAAATCTTCTGTTCCTCCAAATCCATTTCTTTTCCTGACTTCTCTTTGAGTGTCAAGAATATTATCATCTTTATAATCAACCCAGCTTGAAACCTTGGAGTTATCTGGTTCTTTCTTGTATTTCTCACTTAATCCCCATTTAGTAATGCATTTAAGTTTAATGTTTCTTGCTTTAAAACATTTCTCGCATCTGAAAGATTGCTACAAACTTAGATTGATTCCTATACAACTGGAACACTGATACAGAGTATTAGTCATCCTAACTCCAGTCATTACACCCAGTTGCCAGAATAATTCTCCTGAAATGCCATTTCCAATTCATTCCTCTGCTCCGAATCCTTTTTAATGACTTCTCATTGTCCCAAGTACTCATTCTAGCATCATAGGCCTACTGAAATCTAGCTGGTTCTGCTCTCTTGTCCTTAATTCCAATTACTTCCTAACAAACACTTTATGTTCATTTCTGCCTCTGCACCTTGACTTATACAGTCTGTTGTGAACAAAGAGGCTTTGAGAAGAGAAGCTGAAAGCAGGAGATTTTTTTATTTCTATTGTTTAAGTAAAGAACACATAATTTAACTGGAGACACTCAAGGGAGTATGAGGAAGAAGCAGATGTAAGAAGAGAATGTCACTATGGTAACATTCACCCTCAGGCCTGGGAAGCAGTCAGTGCTTCCAAAATTGGGGTAACCTCTCAAGCAACCAGAGTGGGGCTGGGACTTATGATAGCTACCTTCAAAGCAAGGCAGAAAGACAGGGAAGGGAGAACTGGGGATGTCACCGGTCATTTTGACTTTTAGACTTTGGAGGATATGCAAGTCCATAGTGATCTTACAGAAGACAGCCAACAGAACTTGTTTCACTGTTTTATCGAGTTTAAGCTGAGATTCTCAGGTTCATTTTAATTCTTTAACACAACTTTCAAGGACATTTTTTAAAGATCTCTTGGGAAGACAACAATAAAAGAGATTACAGCATTTTGCATGAACTAAGAAATGTGTGGGAATACATTTCCCAGGTGCCCAGGTTTCTATTTCTTTGTTCTTGGAGAGAAAGGATGGGGAAAGGAACAAATATTTCTTAAGTGCCTAGTGTTATAGGCAATGTATAAGTGCTTTATGAATAATATCTCATTTGAATAG
>JAJPUD010001700.1:146176-232946 GCA_023553655.1 Myrmecobius fasciatus | reverse complement strand
GCAGAACCAGGAGATCATTATACACAGCAACAACAATATTCTATGATTATCAACTCTGATGGACATGGCTCTCTGCAACAAAGAAATGTCTCAAAGCAGTTCCAATTGTTCAGTGAAGAAAGCCATATACACCCAGAGAGAGGGATATGAAATCTGGACCACAACATAACATTTTCATGCTCTCTATTGATATTTGCTTGCATTGTGTTTTCATTCTCTGATTTTCTTTTTTTCCTTGTAGATAGGATTTTTCTTGTACAACTTGTCAAGTATTTTAACATTATTAACATGTAGTGGACTTCCTGCCATCTAGGGGAGGGGCGGGGACTGGGGGTAAAAGGTGTAATGAAAAGCTTTGTAAAGATCAATGCTGAGGAACTACCCTTACATATGTTATACAAATAAAAAGCTTTAATTAAAAAAAAGAGAGAACAGGCAATGGAATATTATTGTTCTGTAAGAAACGACCAGCAAGATGATTTCAGAGAGGCCTGGAGAGACTTACATGAACTGATGCTGAGTGAAATGAGCAGAACCAGGAGATCAATATACACAGCAACAACAAGACTATTCGATGTTCAATTGTGACAGACTTGAATCTTTTCAGCAGTGAGATGATTCAAGGCAATTCCAATAGACTTGTGATGGAAAGAACCATTTGCTTCTAGAGAGAGGATTATGGAGACTGAAGATGGATCACAACATAGTATTTTCACCTTTGTTGTTATTGTTATTGATGTTTGTTAATTTTTTTTCTTTTTCATCTTTTCCCTTTTTGATCTGATTTTTCTTATGCAGCATGGTTTATATAGAAATACGTTTAGAAGATTTGTACATGTGCAACCTATATTGAATTACTTGCTGTTTAGGGAAGGGGGGAGGTGGTGAGGGAAGGAGAAAAATTTGGAACGTAATGTTTTGTAAGGGTGGACGTCAAAAACTACTTTTGCATATATTTTGAAAATAACAAAATTATTATTTTTTTGAAAAAAGATCAAGAATTAAAATTCTCTAAGACATTGTATCTAACTCAAATAAATGCAGGGGCTACATAAGACTGCCTGGGGGTATGTATTGACTAGAAAACCAAATGCTAGCATTATCTATGTGTTATTGTATTTTTATTTATTTTGTTAAATATTTTCCAATTCTATGTTAATCTATTTTGGGCCACACTTGGGAGTGTTTCAGACTCTGTTCTAGAAATACAACAGATGCATTGTGGTCCTCTTTGGAGTAGCAGTTCTGTTTGGGATTCCAGAGTAGGAAGTTAAAACAAAACCAAAAGAAAATGGTTTCTGACCACAGATTTATACAAATATGGGTTTAAAAAAATGACTGAATGCCTCTGTTGAGTTATAAACCAACCAAACAAAATAACAACATAATTTTAAAAATCAGAAATAAAAATGGTTTTGGTCTCTTAGCCTCACTATCCAAACTGAGGTTACTTAATGTAATTTAATACTTGAGTTTTGTAGCATACACAGGTTGGAGAGCAGGGGTTCTTAACTTGGGGCCTGTGAACTCACTTTTTAAAAATATATTTTAATAAACATATTTCATTACAATCTTTTACAATCCTATGTATTTTATTTTATGCATTTAAAATCACTGTGGGGAGGATATCTAGGTAGCACAGTAGATAAGAGATTTGTGCATGGTGTCAAGACGACCTGAATTCAAACATTTAGATCTTTATTAACCGTGTGCCCCTGAAACCCTGTCTCAGTTTCCTCAAGCACACAAAAGTGATTATAATAATATCTGCTTCTCAGAATGTTATGAGGATTGCATGAGATATTATTTTATCTTAATTTATTCAATTTATTCATACATTCATTCATTTATTCATTAAAGAGCTTAGTACAGTACATGGCACATAGTAGATATTCAATACATGCTTGCTCCCCCCAAGGGAACAATAGACTT
Source organism: Myrmecobius fasciatus (assembly GCA_023553655.1). NCBI lineage: Eukaryota > Metazoa > Chordata > Mammalia > Dasyuromorphia > Myrmecobiidae > Myrmecobius > Myrmecobius fasciatus. Next base: position 231,014 of record JAJPUD010001700.1, on the reverse strand, counting down.
CACCAGCTGATACCAAAATGATTAAGACCCTAGAGAAAGGTTAGGTTCAAGGTATTTGTTGTTCGGTCATTTCCGACTCTTCATGACCCTATGGATTGTACTATCCATGGGGTTTTCTTGGCAGAGATAATGGAGTGGTTTGTTATTTCTTTCCCTAGTGGATTAACGCAAAGACCTCAAGAGCATCTGAGGTCAGATCTTCCTACTTTCAGGCCCAGCTCTCTTTCCACTGAGCATCTATCTGCCTCCTAGGCAAAGGAAGGTGCAGAACTCTATCTACTGCATCACTTAATTGTCCCACCTTAAAGTACTAGCAACATTTTTGCCTAGAGGAAGTTTGTCTGTAGCTCAGCTGATGGACTGGCTTTTCTTAAATCGACTCCATGGATACTCTAATCTGTCCTTGTTTGAGAACTGCCCAGTTCATAATATATGTTATAACCATACTCATAGTCTCCCACTATGTTCCAATTCTGCATGAGGCATGCTGCCTGAAAAGCATTGTTCTGATTATTTAGGATTGTCCCTGTCTCTCTCTATCTCTCTGTCTCTGTCTCTCAGTCTCTGTCTCTATCTGTCTCCTTCTCCCTCCCTCCTTCCCTTCCTTTCTCTCTTTTTCCCACCCTCCCTTCCTTTTTCTCTCTGTCTCTGTCTGTCCCTCTTTCTGTGTCTCTCTGTCTCTCTCTGCATCTCTGTGTCTCTGTCTCTGTCTTTTTGTCTCCTTTTATTCATTTCTCCCTCCCTTCCTCCCTCCTTTCTTCTGTCTCCCTTTTTCTCTCTCTCTCTGTGTATCTCTGTCTTTGTCTCCGTCTGTCCTTCTCTCCTTTCTTTCTCCAACCCCCTCTATCTCTATGTCTTTGTACCTCTCTCTGTCTGTCAGTATGTCTCTTTCCATGTGTCTCTGTCTCCTTCTCTCTTTCTTCCTCTCCATCCCTATGTCCAACTCACTATCTGTCTTTCTATTGTATTTGAAAATGATGGTTCAATTCAATAAGAGTCAATTTGAGTCAGAAGATGGGGATTCCAATCCTCTCTTACCCATAATGCTTGTGTGATTTTAGGTGAGATGGTTAAACCTTTTGGAGTCTTACTTGCATAAAATGAATAGGCTGATTTAGATGTTATTCAAGCTCCTTTCTGTCTCTTAATTTATGCTGTTATGTGAAGACTAACATTTCAGCCTAAGTAGTACCTTTTTTTCTAATATGAGACAGAGGTAACCATCTTCCCAGGAACTATTCCCACAAAAGATGCCCAATGTCATTTGTAATCATGCCTTTTCTTTTATCCCTTCCTCCTAGGAAGAACAGTTTCTACTCTCTTACTATTAAACATTTTCTCTTTGGTCCAACTCAAATGCAACTTTTCCCATGAATCCTTCTCTGATCCTTTCTACTAGAACTGCTTGCACCCTCCCTGGGGTTTCCAAAGCAATTTGCTCTTTTCCTACAAAATCTCCATGATGCCATTTGCATTAGCTTTCTTGAGAGTATTTCTTTAAAAATGCTTTTTGAATTGAATGATGCTGAAGAGTACAGATTGGAGCATTTGTAGCCTAGTCTTCCCCCTCTTAAAAATAGACCACAAAACAGATCTCCAAATAAGAACTTCAAGAGAGCTTCTCATCTAGCCATTGTGGGTTTTGGAAAGTTTCCATGTTGATGAGAAGTGCTGCAGAAACATTACTGGACCTACAGAGAACTGAATTCCACTAATCAACAAAATTTCCAAGGGTGTTAATTGTGGCTTCTGGCAGCCAGATAATAGCAATGGGAAGCTAGTTGGTATATTATTTTTTTCTTCCAGACATCATAAGAATCAAATGAATAGCCTAACCTACAACTCCCCCCCCTCCAATTTTTTAGATAATATCTATCATGTTAACTTTCATTCTTGTAGTCCATTACTTGACTTGGCAATAAGACTCATCTATCTGTTAGAAGCAAATGGTACATTTACCAATTTTGAGCAAGAATTCTGCATGGTATTCATGTTGATTGAGTATTTTTCATGGTCTTGTACTATTTCAAGCCATTGTCACCTTTCACGCAAGGTGTTGGTTAATTATGGTTTTCCAGGCCCAGAAAGAATGAATCTTACCCTATTTTTGACCAGAGTAGCCCTGGGCCAAACGAGCTGGGGTTGTCCTCATGGTGTCCCCATGTAACTCTTGCCTACAGTGGTACAAATACTAAACTGAAATAAAATGTGTGTAGATCGTTATTCAGTTCAGTCCAAATTTGATGTTTAGAAACCTGAATCATTAATGAGATCTAAATTCATTACATAAATTCAATTATAGAATCACTAAGGTAGTTTAAAACTTAGGGGAAGTTGAATGTTTATACTGTTGAAATCACAGATAATATTTCAAAGCAAGTAGCTTGACCAAGTCTCAGACATATTTTAAAATGGTTTCTTCACTTATTCAAAGTGGCAGCCTAGCTACATTAGGGAGTTTTTGAAGGCACAGGTGTGGGGTTTCTGTTATGTAATCATTACTATTTAAGGGTTGCCCTTTGTTTAAAGTATATTCTGATAAAGAATGCTGGGACCCTGGTGCTGTGCTCCTCTTAACCTCAGACAGACACTTATTTGAAGTTAGAGAAGTGAAAAACCTTATGTAAAATGGGACCTTATGAAAAACCTTATGTAAAATAGAAAGGAAAAGAAGACTTTATGAACAAAAGATACAATATAAATGAATGATGTCAGGGTTATAGTCATTGCTGATTTCATAAAAAGCTGAGGCAATTATGTTTTCAGGGATCTAGATACCAGTTGTATATAGTGACATGTATGTGTCACATATGTTAAGTCAATCTCTGCTGACATGAACAAGAAAAATTGAGTGGTAAAAATGAGGAGGAAGTGAGAAAAGAAATGATGAGTCAGGCAAGACTTAGTTTTGGGTGGGCTCCTGGGTGGCCCTACCAAAAACTGGCATCAAATAAGTCTGTGGGATAACTTGCCAATTATTTTTCCCATTAGGACAACAGGGAAACATGGATGACTGAGGTTAGTCTTGGCTTTTTTCCTCTGAAAACTGTGCCTAGAGACATGAGGTTTTGTGATCTCTCAATAAATATATGGGATCAGAGGATTATATATTTAAACCCCTTTCTAGAAAGTAAATTTCATCTTAGTAATGTAAAATTTTTTTCAGACTTGGAAAGGAATTTAGGCCATCTAATTCAACCCATACATGAAAAAGTGTCCTCTGAAATAGTGATGTCAAATTCAAGTAGAAATAGGGTCACTAAACTATATATAATGGTTCCCTATAGACCATATCTTGACTTAAAAACTACATATTAACATTATCTATGTTCTACTGCATTTTTATTTATCTTGTTAAATATTTCTGAAGTGTGTTCTGTCTGTATTCAGGAGTATTGAGGAGTGCATAGGTAGGCCACATGTTTGATACCTTTATTCAGTCTTACCTTGACCTCTAAGGAAAAAGAATTGCAATCTGCTTCTGTAATCGCATAGAATCATTGAATCTCAAAATTGGAAGAAATCCCAGGAGACTTCTCATCCACTCCATATTTAAGAAAGAATACTTTCTACAACATATCTTACAAATGGTTCTCTAACCTTTTTTTGAACATCTCCTTTAGAGGAACCCACTATTTCTTGAAGCAACTCATGGCACTTTTGAAAAATTCTAATTGCTACAATTTTTTTTTGTTTTTATTTTCTCTTACATAAGACCTAAATTTGCAAATATTTGAAAAACCGTTATATGGATAAGATTTTTAGATTTGTGTATCAGACACAGAACTAGGAACAATGGATAGAACTGCCAAGATGCTTGATGTGGGGGAACAAAACATAAAAACAAAAATCAAAAATCTCTCCCTAAAAATTGCGTTGTTCAGTTGTTCCTAACTTTTTGTTACATCTTGGACCAGATTGGGCCATTATCATACATGGGGCTTTTTGGGCAAAGGCAATGGAGTGATTTTCTATTTCTTTCTCTAGTGGATGGTTGAATTTGAATTCAGGTTTTATTGACTCTAAGCTGGGTATTCTATCCACTAAATCACCAGCTGCCTCTAACTTGAGCTGCTGTTGAACCATAGTTCCCTGTTCCTATACTTTTTGCAGTTGATTTTCTGAATGCCAATGCAGGATATTACACATTTATCCCAATTCACTTTCTCCTATTAGATTTGGTCCATTATCCCAGTCTCCTGAGATCATTTTTAATCACCAATTTGTCAAATAAAATGTTAACTGGCTCTCCGATTAAGCTGACATAAATAAATATGCCATCTACATCTTCATCTAAACTATTAATAAAGATATTGAAGAGAAGCAACCTGAAGAAAAATCCTTGTGACATTTCACTAGATGCCTTTTTCCAGGTAAACATTAATCAACATTGTTTGTCTTCATTTACTTAATCATTTCTGAATTGAATAAACTGATATCTTCCAATATAGATTTCTCCATTTTGTACAGAAGGGCCTTGTTTGGTCCTAATAACTAATATTTAAGATCCTGCCACTGTGTTTTGAGTGCAGTATTCTTCAAGAATCTCAGGACTCTTAAGTAGGATGATTTAGAGTGTAGTTTGATCATTGCACTTCTGGTCTGAGCTTTGCAGGTGTCAGACACCAGTTTGGGTCTGGGTAGCACAATTTCAGACTTGTGCTTGGTTGGAGTTCTGTTATAATCTGTTGGGCTCAGTTCCTGCCAAAGAGTTGACTCGGTGTGGTCAGAGCAACAGAATTGGAGGCTGCCATCCTGGATTAATCTTGCTTGAGTCTAAATAGTCTCTGGGATCAGAGGGGAAAAACTGAGTCCTAGTCTGTGTTATTGAACTGAATCTTGGGTTCTGTTTTGAGATTAGAGAGACAGACATATTCCATTCAGATTTCTACCTGTTTGCTGAATCCATGATCCTCTTCCAGGACGAGGACACAAATACAGGCTCACTTGTGTTTATAAACTTGTGCTGGGAAAAAAAAGAGACATTGTAGTTTTTCTTTGTATCTCCTGACTATTATTTTGTGTTCTTTTCTGGATTTTGTTGGAGCAGCCATCTGAGAGAACTGGGCTGTATTGCTTCCACTTCTTTGCCAGTCTTCCAAGATTTTTTCCTAAAGAATAAAGAGGCAGATATCTGTATCAACTAGGGAAGTAAGTGTCCACAATGATAGGATCCCATGTTTTTGACATATTTAATTTACTGTGCAAAGAGGTTCAAATTGACATTGATTACTTTGGGGAATTTGAGTTCAAAAACATACAAATCTCTGTTAATCCAAACTGGTGATATTAGCTTAAACAGCTAAATGCTTTGCATGAGGATGTAATTCTAATAAATTCTAGCAACCATACAGTGATGCTATAAAGGCAATGGTGTATAGGACACAGATGGACGGGACTAGGATACATGGAAAGAGAAATCACAGGTATCTATGTACTTATACGCATACAAAAAAAGGCAAAGAAGAGAAAGAAATGGTGGCTACAGCTTTCAAGAAAAGTTTCTTCAAGGTAAAAGGACTGAGTAATAATGTAAGTTATACTGATGCAGAACAAAGTTATTCATTGATATTATTTCATTTGATCCTTATAATAGCCTTAAGAGATAGGTAGCTTGCACATTATTATGCCCATCTTTTAGAGGAGGAAACTGAGATTTGGAGAGAATTGGAGACATCCTAAATGGCAAAGCCAGACTTTAAACCTAGATATTCCAACTGACATTTATTCTGTGTGTCTCTATGTGTATAATTTCCCCCTTTCCCTCTTTTAGTTTCTGGATTTGTCAAATGACACAGTTGTGGAAAATGACCTTTAAGGTTCCTTTCAGGGGAGAATATTGTACACTCCTGACTTCATGGTTTCAAGACCTGAGAGAAAATATAATAGAGAAGATACTACTAAAACTCTGTCTCATTACAGAAGGTTTGGCTGAGGGAAAGAAATCAGTATTGCAGAGAGGAAGGCAGGAAAATGTATGTAAGATTTTATTTCTCAAAGTTTCAAAGTAAAGTTTCATGAGAACTAATTCAAATACCAATCAGTCTAGAGAAATGAAGACAGGTGTGGAGAAATATCAATTACTTCTGCTTTGGCTAAGCCAATATAATAAAAATAACAACACTATATAAATTAATCATTTAGTGACATGGCAATCAACCTACCAGGAGTTACTTTGTAGAACTTGGAAAATTAATAATGAAATGTATCCAAAGAACAAAATGTCAAGACTCTAAAGGGAAATGATGCATAGTAGAAAATAAGGGAACTTAATAGTAACAATATTGCCAGTAACAATATCACAAATTATACTATAAAGAAATAATCATCAGAACTATTTGGTACTGGTTTTAAAAATAGAGACATCAATCAGTGTAACATATTAGGTATACAACACAGAGAAGGAAATAAATGTATTGCGTAGGATTTGCTATACTCAAAGACCCCAACTACTTGGGTAAGCCTTTATTGTTTGAAAAAAAAAACTACAGGGAAAATTGGAAAAAAGTTTGGGAAATTAGACATAGACCAATCCTTACACTATAGGCCTTACACCATTACACCATAAACTCCAAAAAGATACATGATTTAACAAACTAGATGAGCAAGATCTTTCATATCTGAGGATGGTTAAGTGTTTGTGACCAAAGATAAAATGGACAATTTTGGTTATGCAAAATGTAAAAGTTTTTTTTTTCCAAAAATGCAACCAAAGCAGTTAAAATTAGAAGAGAAATAGGAAAATGGGAAAATATTTGTAGGAATTTTCGGTTAAGGGATTCATATTTATAAAAACAAGAAGTATCCCCATTGATAGTGAAAGAATGTAAATGGACAGTTTTCAAAGGAGAAATTCAAGATACCAACAATTACATGAAAAGTGTTCCAATCCACAAATAATCAGAAAATTGCAAATTAAAGCAGCTCTGAAGTGGCATCTTCTACCCTTCAAGTTGACAAAGATATTAAAAAAGAGAAAATGATAATTATTGGAGGGATTATGGAAGACAAGCATACTAATACACTATTGGTTAAAAAGTGAATCATTTCATTTTGGAAAATAGTTTCAAAGTATTCTCCAAAAGTTATGAGACTATGTATACTCTTTAATCCAGTAATGCTATGACTAAGCCTAATACTTAGGGTTGTGAAGAGAAAAGAAAAAAGAGGCAAGAAAGAGGAAAAGGACTCATGTGTACAAAATTATTTATAACAATTCTTTTTTGTAGGAGCAAAGAAACTAAGAGGTTTTGATCTGTTGGAAAATAGCTGGAAAAGTTATGGTATATTATAAGCATAATGGAAATTTACTAGAAAAAATAATGAAGGAAGTGGAAGTGCACATTAACTTGGAAAGACTTGTATTGATTGGTGAACAGTGAAGTGAGCAGAACCAGGAAAACTAGCCATAACATCATAAAGACAAAAACTTAGAAAGACTGACAAATTCTAATCAATTCAATGACCAACCATGATTATGGATAAGCAATCAAGAATGTTGTCTACTCCCTGACAGAGAGATGATAATTTAAAGAAAGTGTACATTTTTGGACATAGATGGATTTGTTTTGCTTCACTATACATATTGTTTTATTTATTATTTTGTTTTATTCAAAGGGAAGTTGAGAGGAAGAAAAACATTAGCTAGGATTAGGATTGCCAAAAGTAAAAAGAAAATAGAATTTTTTTTCTTTATTAAAGCTTCTTATTTTTCAAAACATGCGTGGACAATTTTTCAACATTAGCCCTTGCAAGACCTTGTGTTCCAATTTCCCCCCTTCCCCCACACCCTCCCCTAGATTGCAAGTAGCCCAATACAGGTTGAACATGGTAGAAATATATGTTAAACTCAATATATGCATCCATATTTATACAATTATCTTGTTGCACAAAAAAATCAAATCAAAACCAGTAAAAAAAAAAAAAGAGAGAGAGAAGCAAAATAAAATGCAAGTAAACAACAACAAAAAGAATGAAAATGCTATGTTGTGAACCACACTCAGTTCCCACAGTCCTCTCTCTAGGTGTAGATGGCTCTTTTCATCACTGAACAATTGAACTGATTTGAATCATCTCATTGTTGAAGAGAACTACGTCCATCAGAATTGATTATCGTATGGTCTTGTTGTTGCCGTGTATAATGATCTCCTGGTTCTGCTCATTTCACTTAGCATCAGTTTATGCAAGTCTCTCCAGACCTCTCTGAAATCATCATCATATCTTTTCTTTCTTTTTTTTTTTTTGCTGAGGCAATTGGGGTTAAGTGACTTGCCCAGGGTCACACAGCTAGGAAATGTTAAATATCTGAGATCAGATTTGAACTCAGGTTCTCCTGACTTCAGGGCTGGTGCTGTATCCACTGCGCCACTTAGCTGCCCCATGCTGGTCGTTTCTTACAGAACAATAATATCCCATGACATTCATATGCCATAGTTTATTCAGCTATTCTCCTATTGATGGGCATCCACTCAGTTTCCAGTTTCTTGCCACTACAAAAAGGGCTGCCACAAACATTTTTGCACATGTGGGTCCCTTTCCCTCCTTTAAAATCTCTTTGGGATATAGGCCCAGTAGAAACACTGCTGGGTCAAAGGGTATGCACAGTTTGATAACTTTTTGAGCATAGTTCCAAATTGCTCTCCAGAATGGTTGGATCTGTTCACAGTTCCACCAACAATGTATTAGTGTCCCAGTTTTCCCACATCCCCTCCAACATTCATCATCATCCTGTCATCTTAGCCAATTTGACAGGTATGTAGTGGTATCTCAGAGTTGTCTTAATTTACATTAGAAAATAGAATTCTAAAACTTTTTTTAATGCACTGAAGAGAACAGAAAGGTCAGAAGGAATCATAGATAAGCAGGGCAGCCTCAAAAGTTACATGTTGAATTTATTATATGCTTAAGAAAAGTACATTGTTCATAATAGAAATTCACAATTCTGAGTATAATCCTCTATATGTACTAAGAGACAGCTAGGTGGTTCAGTGGATAAAGCACTGGACTTAGAATCAGAAAGACTTATCTTCATAAGTTTGAATCTAACCTCAGATGTTTACTTTGTGATTCTAGGCAAATCACTTAACCCCATTTGCCTCAATTTCCTCATTTGTAAAAAGAGTTGAAAAAGGAATTGGGAAACCACTTCAGTATCTCTGTCAAGAAAAACCCTAAATGGGGCTATGAAGAGTTGGACACAACTAAAATGACTGAATAACAATAATATATATGGGAATGTAGATTGTTTTTCATTTTTTTATTTATTAAGAATTTCTTAAAAAAGAAAGACATGTGAGTGGCAAAGAGTGGACTACTTCTATCATAATAATAAATTGAAAGAGTCATTAATGAGAAAGGGAGATCCTAAAAGTGGGCATGAGGGCATAATAGTGAAATTTTCCTAATTTAATAATTTTGAAGCATATCCCATATTATATTATAGAATTGAGAGCTTGTGTCAGTAAAAGTTTCCTTCTTGCCCATCCTCTTTAGGCATGGCAAGTTTGGGGTACTTTTGGACTCTTGTAGGGAAAATCCTCATCCCTGGATGCTCAATATTTAATATGATGTCCTGTGTCCTATACATTTGCAGAGATGTGATGACAAGACTAATGAGAGCCTGCAGATGCCTCTGCAGTACATAGGTATCATTTGGGAAAATATCTCTTGCCTGTACTTCACCATTACAGAAATAAAGCAAAATCAGAAAGGAAGAGAAAAAGGTAAATGAGATATTTAGTTTATTGTTTAAAATAGAGAAATAATTGAATTTAAGGGTTTGTTCTTGTAGAATTTCTTGTAGATCTTGTAGAATGTTTTCAGGCCCTCTAGAAAAAATTTTCAGCTTTCCATTGAATTCTATTTCTTTGTTAGCACTGAGGAAAACATATGAAAGGAAGAACAGACTTGTAAAAGCACAGGAATGTTTTGGGCCTCAGATATGTTGATTTTTCAGCATATTTTCCACTATCATTCTGTGGTTTCAAAATTTCATGTAGTTTGCAATTATAAAAAAGAGGTACATTGATTGGACTCAAAAAAGAAAAGGTGGGTGGGGGAAAACAGTAATTTTCGAGTGTTATCTTTGCATTTTATTTGAATGCAGAAATTTTTCTATAATGGTCTATACTACACTACACTAAAATATTTTAAGGTTGAATTAACTCAAGTCAGAGAGTGCATTGAACGCCTACATAATTTGATACCATTCTCTGTTTTCAATCTTAGCTCATATTTTCCTCCTCCATACATTGTAATATATATTCTCTCTATAAAAACCATATATTCTCTGGCTAAACTGTATCCTATTTTATTATCCCCTAGAGATTTAACTTGTTTCCTACCTTCATGCCTTTTCTCATATTGTTCCTGATGCCTAGAATGTCTTCTCCTCTTTCCTTTGCTAACTGAATTCACAATTGTTCCTTCAATTCCAATTAAAAAGTATCCTTTATGTAGCTTCCTGCCTCTCTTATCTGGGAAGAGCTTCCTCAGACTTCATATTCAATTGTATATCTCTAATGAATTTATTATAAATTATTTTTATTACTATTTCTTGTATATGCTCATATTTGCTAGAGACAGAGAAACAGGGAAATACAGAGTAGAGGGAACTGGGGGGTAGGGAACAGAGAGACAGAAAGAAAAAGAGAGAGAGGAGGAGAGAGAGAAAGGGAGAGGGAGAGAAGAAAAGGGAAAGGAAAAGACAGAGACAGAGAGGCACAGACAGACAGAGATGGAGACACAGAAACACACAGAAAGAAAGCAAAGACAGAATTGGAGGAAATACAGAGAAAGAGAGACAGAAAAAGAAATAGAGTCAGATAGAGAAAAGAAAGACACATACAGAGAGATAGTCAGAAAGAGACACATAAAGAGAGACAGAGATAGGGAGAGAGAGACAGAGACAGAGACAAAGAGAAACAGAGAGAGACAGAGATAGAGAGCTAGAGTTGGAGAGAGAGAGAGACAGACAGACAGACAGACAGGCAGACAGACATAGAAGGAGAGACACAGAGAGACACAGAGACAGAGAGACAGAAAGGCAGGGAAACAGAAGACAAAGAAGAAGTGGAGGGATTTAGGAGTGGGAAAGAGAAGAGAGGAGAGACAGAGAGACAGTCAGAGAGAGACAGAGACAGAATGAGACAGACAGAGAGAGACAGAGAGAGAGGAAGAGAGAGAGAGTGAGAGAGACAGAGAAAGAGAGAGACACAGAGAGACAGAGGGAGAGAGAGAGAGACAGAGAGAGAGGAAGAGAGAGACAGATAGAGACAGAGACAGAGAGACAGAGAGAGACAGAGAAAGAGATACAGAGAGCACTTCATGCTGGCAATGGCCATGTCTTAGCTAATCTTTGTCACTTCACAGTGCCCATCACATAGTAGTTGTTATAGAAATACTTAGCTTCCCTTTTGCACCCATTGCATCCAGAGCTCTCTGATTAAAAGAGTCATGAAGAAAACTAGATCTCTAATATTCTTAGAAAAGATCCAAGTCCAGAAAGTCTTTTTTTCCAGGCTAGTTACAGAAGAATATATAATTAAAGTGAGATAATCAGAGGAATGTCCCAAATTGCTGAATTTGAGCTCACTGAAATTCTTCAGCACACAGAAAAATGAAACTTAGTAAATAGTTAGCAAGAATAATAAGTCAAAATAGGATGTTACACTAATAGGTATTATGGTGTTGTTCAGTTGTGTCCAACTCTTCATGACCCATTTGGGGATTTTCTTGGCAAAGAAACATACTTTTGCCATCTCCCTCTCTTAATTTTACAGATGAGGAAATTGGGGCAGAAGGAGTTAAGCAGCTTTTCCAGGGTTACACAACTAGTAAGTGCCTTCCTGAATCCTACACTAACTAGGGTGAATTATTTCCCTCAGCTGATCCACTCCCCCCCATTTACTGTGGACATATTTCAAGCCTCTTACCCCAGGTGTAATTTTTGGCATTTGCCCCTGCCACAAAATTCCTAGTTATAACTCTGGCTAGGTTTTATTTTTGCCCACTGCTAACTTATTTCATAGACAGTTTTTATAAGTCAACTGCCACTGGACCAGTGATAAGGAGAGTATGTAACATCATGAAGACTAATTCTAAAATTAGAAATTTATTCTAAATTAAGAGAAAGTTCACTAGTTCTATAAGCTACCAGGATTTTTATGGGATCCTCATTTCTTTCCTACATTTATCCAATATAGCTGTGGCTTTCTGCTAAGTAGTTCTAAAGAAAATCATTATTTTCCCCTCTTTTTCATTGGTGTGACTCTGAAATAGGAGGCTAATAGTATATTTTAACAGTGGTTTATGTCCTACTACCCTTTTGTGCCATGTATCACTTTTTCCTTAGCCCATCATTTCATTATTTTGTTATTTTTTTGTATCTTTATTGCTTACTTAACACGATAACTGACATTTGGCAGGGATGGAGGAGTGGGGTTGGTATTACTTTTCTGATTTCTTTGTCATAAAGAATTCCCAATGAAGAAACCTCTTTTCCCATGGAGATCAGCATCAACTCTCCAACTTTTACTCTTAAAATTTTCTAGAATTGACAGGTGGTAATCTGCTCAGAGACACAAAGCTAGTATTTGTCAGAAACTGAACTTGAATCAAAGGCCTCCTGATTCTGAGGTCAGCACTCTATCTGCTATGTCACTCTCCCTGACACAAACATAATAATCCTTATTGAATGAATAAATAAATGATCTTGCTAGATCTGATTTAAATCGGCTTTCCTCTTTACCCCAAATTTTATCCTTTTTTTTGAGGGGAAAGGAGCAGTCTGAAATTATTTGAAATAATTTGAGTTGGTGGTGGCATCATTTCTATAGCATTTGATCTTTAGAGATCAGTAAGTGATTTTTGGCTTTAAAGTTGAATAATTAGAGTACAACATTTCATTTTAGAGATGAGGAAACTGAGGTCCAGAAATTAAGTACTTTTCTTTCTCAAGATCATACAAGTAGTATATAGAAGAGCCTGTATTTGAATCCAAGTTTTCTTCATTATGTTTCCTTTGCTAAGATAGTAGTATTATCTTGTGGTAGCAGTAACTGATTCTTGAGCCATTGGGGAAAAGATATAATGAAATCAAGAGGATTCTGGATTTAAATTCTACTAATACACAAAAATAACTCTCCAGTGACAGAAGGGTGATCCAGGGGCAGAGGGAGAAGACAAAGCTGGAATAAAGGATTGTTGGCCTTAGAAGAAATAATAAAAATCTGAGCCAAAGAGACAGATGTTCATGGCCCTGTCACCTCACCTTTGCCATGGACCTTGCCCCACACCACTATCATACCTGGTTTCAAATCTAGTCTCTAAATCTTCATAACAATGTGGTGATGGCCAAGTCCCTTAATCTGTTTAAAATTTGGTTAAAATAGGAAGGAGGGAATAAATCAGTTTCTAAAGTCATTTAGGATTTAAATATGGGATAGATAAGGTGGGATGGAGGGCAATACTCAGCAGAGACTAATGTTTCTGAGATTCACCAGTACCACAGGAGTGTGATCTTGGTAACACATCAATCAATCAATAGTTATTAAGTACCAACTCTGTGTTTAGAATATGCTAGACAGTAGGGCTGTTCTTTACAAGCCTCCCCTGACTAATGGTTTACAATCCTATGCAAAAGCAAACCCCATGTGCATGAGAAGAATCCCTCTCTTGTCCCTATATTTATCTGTCTTGCAGCAATCTGGTAAAAAATAAATTTATTGATGGAGAATTATAATGGTTGTCAGTAGGTGCTGATCCACAAAGAGTCTCACACCTATTGGCACATATGTATGTGTGAGAGGGGCAAAGCTATAATAGGAAATACCCTTGCAATGAATCTTCCAAGTCTTAATCTGCAACCATGTATGTCCATGGTCATGAAATAAAATCCCAAATAGCCCAGTGAAAAGCAGCTGACCAGGACAGCTCTTTGTTCTTGAAGGAAGCAAAAACATTTAAGCTTTGCTGTCCTAAAGCAGAGTTAGTTTTCTTACCACCAGACTTACAGAGTAAGCAGAATTCTTCCATTTCAAACATCAAATCTCAATAATCTTATAAACTGCCAGCTATGATTGATTGTAAAATAATTCAAATGTCAAAAATATACTTATATGCTCTAAGTAATCTTGTAGTGGAGTAAACACTGTCATAAAACAGACTTAATGTTGTAAGTATTCTCATAGCAGAATAAACAATGTCATAAAGTCTATTGACTTAATGCTCTAAGTATCCTTGCAGTAAAATAAACACTGGATCAGAAAGCAGGTGACTTGGACTCTAGTCACAGTTCTGTCACTAACTGGCTATGTGATTTTAAGCAAGGTCATATACATTTCCTAGGCTCCAGTCTGTTCATCTGTAAAATGCTGTTCACTTGGTTCCAATTCTTTCTGATCTAATTTGAGGTTTTCTTAGCAAAGAAATTGGAGTGGTTGGTCATTTACTTCTCTGGCTCATTTTACAGATAAGGAAATTAAAGTAAACAGGGTAAAATGACTTGCCCAGGATCATATAGCCACTAACTACCAAGATGAATCTTCCTGACTTCAGTCTTGGCACTTCATCCATTGCCCATGTGAAGGTTAGAATTGATTATTATTTTTTTCTGGCTGTAAAATTATTTTATTATTTTATGGGTAGGATAATCATCTATTTGACACCTTCTGCCAGGACCAAAAACCAAATCAAAACAAAATACCAACTTAAAACTTTAGCAAATAACGTTTATTTAGATCCAAAGAGGAATTGATTAGTGGTAACCTACTGGCTACTAAAAGAAACTATGGAAAATTTGATTATGCAAAAAGATACACTTATTAAACACTTCTGCCAGGTTCTGTGCTAAGTCCTGAGAATTCAAATACAAAAAAAAATGAAAAGTAGTCCTGCCCTCAAGGAGCTTAATTCTAGTGGGACAAGATGACTTAGAACAAACCTGAAAAATATCCTGTTTGATATTTAAGCAGGGGGCAAAATGAAAGCAGAGAAAGTGGAAAAATAAGGTAAGATAGGAAGTCATGGACTGGTTTATGTTTAAAATGAATGTGAGTATTTCCTCAAATGGAGATTCTGGGGAAGATCTCCTTAGTCAAATGGAGGAAACCATAGGGAAGGATTGCCAGCATAGGAAGGACATGAGAAACCTTTCAATATCTTCCAATAGCACAGGTGAACATTTCTTTTAGATGATTTAGATGTTATGTGATTATAGAAAGCAGGGTAAATTATATAAGCTCTTGACATGTCTTTTGACTGTATAGTCCTATGAATGGCTATTAAATCAATTCTGAAAATACAGAGTTACTTATGTATGACCATTATTCCATAAGGCCAGATTTGACAAAAAGGTTAGTCTATTTAACAAGTATTTAGTGAATACTTCCTATATCAACAAGAAGCTTTATGAAGAACCTACTATATGCCATTCAATGTGCTAAGTGCTGAACATACAAAGAAAGGCAAACCCAGTTTCTGTCCTCAAGGTGTTCACAGTTTAAGGAGAAAAACAAACTGCAAACAACTTCACACAAATAAAACAAATTAGATATAATCTCATAGGGAAGGCACTAATAAAGGGAGGCTGGGAAACTTTTCTTGTGGAAAATGGGATTTTACCTGAGACTTAAGGAAGTTGGGACCAATTAGGTTTGTAGATACCAGTTTCAGGCTTTTAAAACTATTTTCCTAGTTAGCTATCATGGTTTTAATAAGAACTTGCCTTTTTATGGAGTTGTAAAGTTTACAAAATACTTTCTTCTCAATTCTTTTTGATGAATAGAACACATTTTATCTTCCTCATCTTGCAGATGAGAAATTGGAAGTTCCCAAAAGTTGTGAGTTGTCCAAGGTTACACCATTGGGGAGTGTCAACCAGATTTGGATCCCAAGTTGAATGTTCTTTCTGCTGCTACTGAACAGTTTCTTCTGAGTTCTGGATATTATTAATAAGTCAGAGGAGAACATAATCTATGTATCATGGATATAGGACTAAAGTTTTAAAATTGTAACTTCTAGTTTTTTTTTTTAATTAGTGAATGTAGTTAGGTCTTCTTAGCAAGTAAATCAAGCTGAAAAAAAGAAAATATCCAGCAAGTAAAAAGAAATGGCAAGTTGAGATAATTCATATGAATCTATTGTAGGTTACTGACAATAAGCACTCACAGCTTCAAGGTCAGAGAGGTTAATGGTCTCTTGGATTTAGGTAAAGGCACAAGAAGGAGAAAAGATGCCTAGGGGTGCATGAGTATGAGAAAATAAGAGAAATAAACAGTTTGAGCATAGAAAGTGCTCATTATTTCTATATTCATTATTTCTATAACTACTGTTGATTTAGAGAAAAATTCCCTGATAGATTCATTCTCCAAGTGCCAGGAGTGGTGAGTTTCGAGAAGCAGGCTGGTCAGGGAACAAGTGGCTTGTGAAATATCACATGGTAGTTCACATTCCCAACAGTTTGAGCAAACAAATATGTGTGTAGTTTACCCCCAAGGTTGTTTCACTGCTCCCCTACAGATGCCACTGGCACTGATGTTGAGTGCTAGCAACGTGGCAACTAAATGCTTATCCGTTAGTTCTCCTACTGAATATAGGGACTTCTCTATGATGAGAAGTGCCTGAAAACAGATTGGGTGAAGTCTGATAGTGTGTGGTCACTTCATACATTCCAAGGATGCCTGTCAAAATAGTGAGAGCCATAAAGACCAAGGAAATACAATATTCAATACTCCCCTATTTTTTGATGAAGACTTAGAAACCCTGCAGGTTTTCAAAGAAGGTTTCCTGGAAAACAGAAGACAAAAGAAACTCTTTTTTAAGCATCAAGGAACAAGCAAAAAGCATCCTAATTTGAGAAAAGTCTAGTTCATTCTTAACAACCAATTAAATACTTGCCACCCACTCCTTCATTCCCAAAGCAGAGCTGGTTATTTTGGTCATGATAATTGAGGATAAAAATAATCTCTGCAGACCCTGCAAAATAGACACAAGTTTCTGTATTTTAAATAATGTAGAGAAATATGAGGTAAGTGTGTACACAAAAGTCCATGTATTGTTCATCTGAACCTTTGTGGGATGGGAACTAACTCTTTCTTTTTAGGAATTTTCTTTCCCCTTCCTTCCTTCTTTGGTTCCTTCTTTCCTTCCTTCCTTCCTTTGTTCCTTTGTTCCTTTGTTCCTTCCTTGTTTCTTTGTTTCTCTCTTTCTCTTTCCTTTTTTCTTCTTTCTGTCTTTCCTTCTTTCTTTCTCCCTCTTTCTTTCTTTCCTTCCTTCCTTCTTTCTTCATATTGCCTCAGAAAACCAGATTTACACAATGTGTTGCATTTTATTTATTTTATTAAGTAATCCTCAACTTATTAAGTAATTTCCCAAATTTAATTTGGCTCTGCCTGTACTTGGCAGTTTTGTAGGCCATTTGCAGGCTCATAGAGTCCAAGTTTGACATCTATGCACTATAAGCATGGAGATAAAGTTCCAATCCTCTTTTTTGGAAGAGAGATTTTGGAGAAATGGTTTTGTTTGAGTCAGTGCTGAGTGATAAAGGTGGCCATGATGTGGCATTATATCAAGGCAAATTAGCATATATTTATTAATATGGTGAGCCTTCTACCTGAAAGCAAGGACAGGATTCTTCCTGCTGACTTGAAATGGAGATTTCTCCTTAGCCACGAGTTTCATAATTATACTTCAGAATCTCTTTTTGCTCTCCATTCCTTCTATGTCCTGTTCTTTTTGTTCCTGGAATGCCAAACTTTGGGTTGTAGGTGAATTCAAGACCAAAAAAGATCAGTGGGGCATATTTCCTTTATCTGTGTGTTAATTTAGATTTAATCTATGGCTGAGATGCTCATTCAATCCTTGGCTACTACCATTTTCATGTAACTGACCTAGACTGGTTTTGTATATATTCTTCATTTAAAATCACCTACACTTAAGAAAATTAAAAAAAATTAAATCACGTGCACTACAGACAGAAATGGGTGGAAAGAAGGAAAAATAGTGTAAGACATCTGAGAATGAGAAAGAGAAACAGAGAGACAGAAGAAAGACAAGGACACAGAGAAGTATAGAGATAGACTGAAAGGAGAGAAAAAGAGAATAGAGAATAGAGAAAGAAACTGAAGAGATAGAAATCAAAATGGAGGGAGATAAAAACAAAAAAAGACAGAAAGAGAAATGGAGAGAGTAGAAAAACAGAAACAGATACAGAAAATAGGGAAAGAGAAACAGAGGTAGACAGAGACAAAGCAATAGAAATAAAGAGATAGTGATCTTGATTGAAGAAAATCCCTGGAATAATATCTTTCAGACCTAAGAGGAACCTTAGAGATTATCCAGTATAGATCTCTCATTTTGTTGCAGAAAAAACTGAGATCCCAAGAGAAAGAGAGACAAAGTAACAAGAGATCAATCAAGCAAGCAATAATAACCAAACAAGCAAGAATTTGTGAAGTGCCTAATGTATTCCAGAGATTGTGGGAGTTACTGGAAATATAAAAATAAAAATGAAACAGTTTCTACCCTTAAGATGCTTATTTTCTTCATAAATGTTTGTCAAATCGAATTAGTGGACACTTAGAGACTTTTATTCTTGCTAAGACGGCATTTAGTGATCCTCTATTCTAATCTGCTCATTTTACAAACATTAATAGCTAATATTTATATAGTTCTTAAGATTTCAAGGCAATTACATAGATTATTTAATTTGAGCAAATAAAGACATATTCCTGGAGAAGTGAAATATGGTTTCTTATAGTTAGCTGCAGATTAGAACCCAGAATGACTAATTCCTCAGCAATAATGTCTCTATCAAACTGGTAACCAGAGCCAAATATTGAGGATTTTGTCCTAGAGTGCCACATTTAGAATATCCTAAGTTTAAAAGGCAATGATAAAACAACAGATTTTAGTATCTTGTTAGCAAGAATAATTAGCTAAGCTAAAAAAAAAAATCTATCAAGATCGTCTCTTCCCAAGCTCTACCCTTGCTAGTTTCCCAGGAGTTGTTTGTCCTTCATTCTTGAAGGGGACCATGACATCAAAGAGATGGTATCATGACATGCAAATGAATGAGGGAGGGCTGTGCAGAGTTATCAGCCTCTCTTTCTCCTCCAGAACTACCTAGGTCCAGTGACAAAATATAGATCAGAATGACTAGAGATGGTCCCAGATACAGTGGGAGATCTTAGTCTTTTAACCAAAGTCTTTCCCAGCTCTCAGTTTGTCTGACACAATGACCATTCAATGAGTAAGGTTAAGTAAGAGAATGGTCTCTTTTACCTAGTCAAAAAAAAATTCAATCTGGGAGGGAAGATCCTCAGGATTTCTGATAAAACAGAAAAAAATGCTATTTACATTTGCTGTAAGCCAATCAGGTTCCAAACACTGACCAAATAGGCCTGGGACCTATTGTTGGTCAATCAATGGGAATCAGAGTGATCTGAGTTTAGGACATTGTCCTTAAGAAAGAAAACCTATCCTATAAAAGCCAAGATATCAATCATGTCAGTTTTCCAGCAATACTCCCACACCAGAGTTGTTTTTATCACCAGGGGGCAGTGTTCTGTCCCCTTAACCCCAGCTCAGCTGTACCATTAGATAGGAGTCTAATTCTTGTGATGCACACCCAAACATTACTACGTCTGACTATTCTCTATGTAATTGTCTTATAAACTTTACAATATCAGAAGAAGAAAAAAAACAAACATTGTAAGGTCAAGGTGTAAAAATGCTTATTTTGAATCTTATAGGAAATAAAACAGATGATAAAAGCAGACTATTCTGAAGATTGAATTTAGCAATCTACTTTGCTGGATAGTGCAAATAAGGAAGAGCTGATTCATGCAGGATGGTGAAGTTCTAGAAATGTTTTTCTTCAATGATGACATTGAATTAGTTGTCTCAGAATAATGTGAAGCCTACTTAGTAGAATCCGTAGCAATATAAATTCTAGCAATCCATTCTAGAAAAGCAAAGGAAATACAAAAATGATTATTGTTCAGACTATAGCATGTATGGGAAGTCTGGTGAATTTGTGTGTAGATAGATAAAATATGTAAGTACATATATGTATGTTTATGCATATATGGGAAATCTGTTGAATTTGTGGATATATGTATTGTATTATGAAATTGTATGTTTGTGTGAGCATGTGTGTGTGTGTGTGTGTGTGTGTGTATGTATATGGCAGCTAGGTGAGCAATAGAGTACTGAGCTTGTAGTCAGGAAGACTAATCTTCCTGAATTTAAATCTGGCCTCAAACATTACAGCTGTGCAACCTGTTATTCTGTTTGCCTCAGTTTCCTCACATATAAAATGATATAGAGAAAAAAAGGCAAATCATTTTAGTATTTCTTCTAAGAAAAACCCCAAAGGGGTCCCAATGAGTCAGACATGACTGAGAAATGACTGAACAACAACAAAAATAACTTTGGAGAGAGTAGTTTTAGCTGAATGATCAGGTCAGAAGCCAGATCACAAAGAATAAAGAAGAAAATGACAGGAAAGAAAGTAGAGAAATCTATTTTAGAAAGCCTTCTCAGGGAGCTTAGCCATAAAAGGACAGAGAGTTGGAATGATAGTGAATAGGAATGGATGTATCAAATGAGGGTTTTTTGAAGATGGGAGAATTAAAGTCACTTTTGTGGGAATCAGAGAAGCAACCAGGAGAGAGAGAGCAATTGAAGATTGGTAAAAAGAATAGAGATGATAGAGGGACAATTTGCTGGTGAAGGCTTATTGTTGTTTGTCCTTTGTCCTCAAAGATGACCATTAATTACACTGTGGAGGTGATACCATGATTAGTAAGTGAACTGGATTTAAATGAGGAAGGGCTGTCCAAAGTCACAAAAGTCTCATGTTTTCCTCTACAACCATTTGTATCCAGTGGCAAGATACAGAACAGGATGACTGGAGATGATCCTGGGTGCAAAGAGAGACTGGCCTTTTTAAGATAGTCTTTAATAAGTCTCATTTTGACTGAAGCAGCACCCAATCAAAGATCAAGGCTAGGTAAGAGAAAATTCTTTGCATCATTTTTTTTCTTATTTACTGGTGAAGACAGGATGGAGTGGGATGACTTGTGTCAAGGGCTTTGCCTTGACAAAGAAAAGGGTCACTTCTCCATATGAGATGGAGTGAAGTCATGGTGATATGGCATAAAGACAAATGGAATAATTGTCATGATTGAAGAGGCACGATCATGCATGAAATAAATTTTTTATTTATAAAATGTTTATTTATAAGTAATTTTATTTATAAATAGCATGTTATTTATAACTTAAAACTAGAGAGGTAGTTTTAAGAAGCCAAGAAGACTTAGGCTTGAATTTTATCTGTGACATAATACTGACATACGTAGGTGACTCCATAAATCAATTCTTGGTGAACCAGGAAGTTCTCAGAGAGTCTCTGAGAAGATTGGTAGAGGGAGTTGCTCACCGGGGTATCCATTCATTCATTGAATTCACAGGTTCAGTCTTCAACCCTGTTCTCTACTGATAATTTTAGATTGTTGGATCTGTAGGGTAATTCAGAGATTGCTTTGTCCAAACCTCTCCTTTTATAGATAGGGGAACCAAGATTGAGAGTGGTTAAATGTGCTGCCAAAGTTCTCAAGACTAGTTAATGGCAAAGATGGAAATAGAAAACAGGTTTCCAATACTTTTGGGACACAAGTAATTGTAGTCAATATCATGCTGGTGTTAGAGTTATAAAGACCTTTTTCAAGTCCTGTCTCTGATATTTACTGGGTATGGGAATATTTGTAAATTTCTCTGAGTCTTAGTTTCTTCATCTGTAAAACTGTTGTAATAATATCTACAATAGCTACCTGATAGGGTAGTTATGAGACTCAAATGATGATGTATATAAAGCTCTTGAAAAGTTTTGAAGAGTTATAGAAATATTGGTTATTATTATCAGTCCTCCTTCCACACAATTCTCCTTCCCTGCATGCAATGCCTTACAATTCAGTGGCCTTAGGTTTCTTTTTTTTCTTTTCAAATTTATTTTTATTAGTGCTTTTTCTTTTTGTTACATGCCTTTCTAAAAATTTCCCTTTCTTTTTTCCACTTAGAGAATAATCTCTTAGAGATTTTAAAGGAGGGAAAGGGACCCACATGTGCAAAAATGTTTGTGGCAGCCCTTTTTGTAGTGGCAAGAAACTGGAAATTGAAAAGATGCCCATCAATTGGAGAATGGCTGAATAAATTATGGTATATGAATGTTATGGAATATTATTGTTCTGTAAGAAATGACCAACAGGAGGATTTCAGAGAGGATTGGAGAGACTTGCATGAACTGATGCTGAGTGAAATCAGCAGAACCAGGAGAACATTATACACAGCAACAAGGCTATACGATGATCAATTTTGATGGACATGGTTCTCTTCAACAATGATGTGATTCAAACCAGTTGTGCTGCGATGAAGATAGTCATATACATCCAGAGAGAGGCCTGTGGGAACTGAGAGTGAACCACAACACAGCATTTTAACGCTTTCTGTGAATATTTCCATGCATTTTGTTTTCCTTCTTAGGTTGTTTTTTTCTTCTTCTCTTTCTAGATCTGATGTTTCTTGTGCAGTAAGATAACTGTATAGATATGTATACATGTATTGTATTTGTCATATAATTTATCCTATCTAGCATGTATTAGATTACCTATCATCTAGGGGTGGGGGTTGGGGGGAAGGAAAAGAAAAGCTTGGGGAAAAAAGGTTTTTTTTGCAAAGGTCAATGTTGAAAGGTCACACATGTTTTGTAAATAAAAAGTTTTACAAAAAAAAAAAGAGAATAATCTCTTAGGGGGAAAAAGAGGAAAAAAGCAATGAGTTCTTCAAAACTAATAAATATCTTGAAAAATTATGCTTTTATATGCAATCTTTCATTGCCATAGTCTCCCACTTATATGAGGAATTAGAAGAGCCTTTTTCTTTCTTTACATCTTACCTTGGTACCATTATAATTTTTCAAGACTTCTATTATTTTTTGATTGCTTTTCAAAGTTTCTTAATTAAAAATTGTTTAAAATACTTAGGTAGCTAAATTTAATGGTATTATAGTATTATATAACATACATTCATAAATGACTAAATCTAGCCTTAGGCAGCCTTCTATCTTCTTTTTGAGTAATATTCTACCTCCTCCTTGAACCTCTATCTACTAACTTGTCTAGCTGGTCTGAGACTCATTACTCTAGTTTTTTACTCTCAATTATTTGTCATAACCAGTCAAAAGAGTTAGTTGATTATGCTTAAGATGTTACTTCTCCTCAGGGAAAAAAATAATTTTAATAGGGCATTTGTGGAGGCTCAAATACTTTTAAGACCTAAAGGAATTCTACTCTAACAGTGATATTACAGGCACTGTGGCAAATATCAAGAAGAAATTTTCTTTTGGATGTATAACAAAGGTAATAGGAATAGAGATAAAGCAATATTTGAGAAGACTAACACCTAGATTGGTTGTCTAAGTAAAGCCAATAAATGATATGCAGAATAGGGTGGTAATATTTTCTCTACTACATGCTTAAATATCTAAGGATTGAATTTAAATCTCATAATATTTTTTCTCTCCCTCTAAAATATCTTATTAATCAAATTAAAGTTAAATGTTTAAGTTCAATTACATTTAAGTTTAATTAGAATTTAGTAAAATTCTACATAATCTCTGTATTCTAAGCCAAATATATTTTATTAAAGCTTTTTATTTTCAAAACATATGCATATATAATTTTTAAGTCACCCTTGTATAACCTTGTGATCCAATTTTTCCCCCTTTCTTCCCCCCATTCTCTCCTCTAAATGGCAAGTAATCCAAAATATGTTAAACATGTCCAATTCTTTGATATGTATTTCCACAGTTATCATGCTGCACAGGAAAAATATCAAAAAGGAAAAAAAGGAAAAAGAAAATAAAATGCAAGGAAACAACAAAAAAAAATGAAAATACTATGTTGTTATCCATACTCAATCCCCACAAGTCCTCTTCCTGAATGCAGATGGCTTTCTTAATCATAAGACCATTGGAACTGGCCTGAATCACCTTGCTGTTGAAAAGAGTAATCTGTCAGAATTGATTATCATATAATCTTGTTTTTGTTGTGTACAATTTTCTCTTGGTTTTACTCACTTCACTTAGCATCAATTCATGTAAGTCTCTCCAGGCCTCTCTGAAATTATCCTGCTGATCATTTCTTATAGAACAATAATATTCCATTACATTCATATACCATAACTTATTCAGCCATTCTCCAGCTGATGGAAATCTTCTCAGTTTCCAGTTCCTTGCCACTACAAAAAGGGCTAAGTTAAATATTTTTACATGGATATATATTCATTTGAAACTGTTTCCCTCTCTGCCCCCTCCACCTCCTGTATGATTTCTTCTCCATTCTGCTCCCATTTCTATATAACATTAAAACAATCTGTTAAAAAGTTTGTTGTGGGCACACTAATACCTTATTGGCAGACCTGTGAATTATTGGTCCAGCCATTCTGGAAAAAAAATTGCAATTATAGTAAGAAAATTAAATCTGAAAGGCACATATCTCAAAGAAGCCAAAGATAGAAATAAAGATCCAAGATACACCAAAATATTCATAGCAGCACTTTTTGTAGTAACCAAGAGCTGAAAACAAAGAAATGACTATCAATATGTTTAGCATTGAATGATTAATTGTGGGACACAAATAAAAGGGAATGGTATGATGCCGTTAGAAACAAGGGGCATACAAAATTCAAAGAAGCATGGGGAAAAATGTCAATTGATGTAAAACAAAGTAAGCAGAACTAAAAAAGCAATATATGCAATAATTATAGCAATATAAATGGAAAGGACAATTCCCCTCAATTGAACGTTGTATAATTGAAATGACCCTGAAGAAAAGATGAGAAAATATACCTTCTTCCATTATTTGCAAAGGCAAAACATCATGGGTATGGACAATTATATATATTGCAATATTATGTAGATATGTATATTTAGTTTTGCTGATGTGTTTTCCCCTTTTTATTTTTTATCCTTTGTCATTAAGAATAGGTTGATGGGTAGAGGAGAAGGATACATTTAGAAATGAAGACAAAACCAAAAAGTTAACCATAAAAATAACTTTTAAAGATCATGAAACACCATTCTACTTAATAGGTTATTTAATTCCAGCCTTCCCTTGTCTCTCTGTCTCTCTCTCTATCTTTCTGTGTATCTCTCTCTTTCTTTGCTCTGTCTCTGTCTCTGTCTCTCATATACATCGCCATCCCCATGATTTCAAAATTATTCAGTCCAGTTTTACATACCAGCATCATCAATACAGCCATATAGTTTAAGAGGCTCTTTGTCAAATGGGCAATTGACTTCTTTTCTGCTAGCACTGGTTCATTGTAGAGCAGATTTAATGTAGTCAGATCCTCACTTCTTCATATTAAAAGTAATGTGAAGAACACAGTAAGTGCTGTACGAATCCTGCAAAATAGTGGGTGTATTCATCAATGAGTCACAATGCTACCTTAAGGTACCAATTAATTCTGCAGAATATTTAAGATCCCCTGAATGTGTGTGGGTGGGCAGAGGAGGAAGGAGTACTAAGTAATCCACAAAGAAATTGGTCCTATGTAATAGATGTGTGTGTGTGGAAATGGAATGAGGTTGCACAGTTGAAAAATATATTCACTTTCTTGTCTTTTAAAGAACTGTCACTAGAGGTATGAAGGGGACAAGAGACTACTATCACAGTATTATTGCAAACTGCTGCAATAAACTCTTATTTGCCACCTTCTACCTCCTAATTCCCCCAAACAAACCCATTTCATTAAAGTAATTCTGCATAGGTCCTGGATATGCTTTTATGTAGTTTTTTTTCTTTTTTCTTTTCATTGAAATTTATAACAAATGCTGGATATTCAATTAATAAGGATTTATTAAATGCATACCACATACCAGGCAATGAGCTAGGTACCAAGCCAACACATATAAAGACGGAAACAATCCCCACTCGTGTCTGATGACATTCTAGGATTATTATGAATAAGTGAGGATAATAAGGATGATTAACACCCAACCAATCAACCACAAAAAAGAGCTTATAGTGTAAAAAGGAGGGAATTTTAAGATAGAAAATGATGGAAAGTGCAGATTTTGTTATCTATTAAAAATTAAGTTCTTTAAACAAATAGTGCCCTAGATACTCTATTACCTACTCACTTTCATTGCTTAGAACCCCTTTTTCTTCATTTGTAAAATGGTTGGCTTGAGTAGAAGAACTCCAAGGCCCCTTTTAAATTCCCTTCAGGGTAGTTAGATGGCTCAATGGGTAGAGGGCTGAGTAGGAAGTCAGAAAGACTTATCTTTCTTAGATGAGTTCAAATCTAGAATCAGATGATTAGTAACTGTGTGACCTTAAATTGGGCCACAAAAAGTTAGACATGACTGAAATACAAAAGGATCTTTCTAATTTATTATCTGGGAGCCTAAAAGTAAGAAGCTTATGACTTAGTTTATTATCTTCTATAACCAGATATTCAAGAAACTATATGTTTTATTCTAAAAGAGTTTTAGGGCCATTTCTTCCTATTACAACCTTTGTTAGCTAGTTGGTAGATGCATGAGTAAGAATAAATGCTATATTCAAAAGATTCTCTGTTTTTTCTGGTCAGATGTTTATGTAAAGACCCATTCCCATCCAGTGATATAGGACAGAGGCCCTACTAATTTTATTTTAAAAAATGAAAAAAAGCCTTTACTTAAGGTCAAACACAAATAAGTAGGCAGTAATTTATTGACTTCTGATGTAGGTTATTAAGGCCTTTGATTCATATTGTTGGGACACAATTGAAAAATAATCACATGTTGAAATGAATTTTCATTGTAATTCATTAGAAACATGAGAGTTAACCTAAATAAAATTTCAAATTATACAAGTAGTTATTAAGGATCTCTTTAATTTCTTATTTTTATGGATGAAATAATAATTTTTTAAAGTTAGGAAGAACCAAAAACTAAAAAAATTGTCCAGAAATGCTGTTTAGCATACATCTGGGTTGAATGTTGGGTCATTCATTTCTGTTCAGCATTTCCAAAGGGTAACAACATGAATCATACAATTGAAGCTAGTGTCACAGGGCTTCAGAACATCACCACATCAAAAGCCTAGTTGGCGTCAAGGAAGAAAGCCTGATGTCATTACATGCATGTTCCATATGTTTTCTTAACCAAACACTTAACCTTTCTGCAAAACTTAATATCCTTCAAAGGAAATACATCTTTAATTGTATGTATATTTTCATTATAATTCTGCCATCTTATTAATACAACTAATAATTCACAGTTACATTACACTTTAAGGTTTCTATATTATTTTCCTGTTTAGCAGCTTTATGAAGCAAATAGGGAAAGTATTATTACATGCAATTCAGATTTTTCAGATTAGTAAATTGAAGCTTAGAGAGGAGAGATGCTTTATTTAGAGTCACATAGTAGTAGGAGTAGAGAATTTAGAATTAAAGTGCTTGGCAATAAAACCTGGTTTTGCCACTCCTGAGATACTCCTCTATAAAGTAGTCTTACACTTTTTAATTAAATAAATATACTTTCTATCCCTTCCACCTCCTTTGCCATGAAAAAGAAATAAGTCCTACTAATAAATATGCATAGTTAAACAAGTTTCCTCATTGACCATGTTTGAAAATATGTCTCATTCTGCAAGTTGGGTGTAAGAGAGAGCATTGCCTCCACAAGGTTCTTCTTGGCTGTATTTTGGAGAAGCAGTGAAGGGGAGAGACAGACCCAGGAGAAAGTAGTCTTATACTAGATGGTCTGTAAGGTCTCTTACAACTTTAAACCTGTGATCCTAAAGTACAAAAACTTGAGCTCATGTCTTTTGTGCTTTTACATTGTGCTGCTTTTGATGAGATTTTTATAATTGAAAATATTAGGACTTTGTTGAATGTGGATGTTAGAGTCAAAAATCCAGAGGGAGGATAGATTCTCGTTGCTTAATATAGATATCTTAATGGCCAGGATATTGAGTTGGCAGATTATCACAAACTAAAAATTGTATTTGTTGAATTTAGGAGCATTTCTTTTCTCCTCCCAAGGACCTTTGAGAACCAAGTAGACCAATTGCGATTTGTATTCTGAGCACAATTCTAATTTCACATTCCCAACATTGAGCTCTGTGAGATATAACCTGTCATAAGACCAAAACCCAAATTTGCTTCTCTTTGTAAGAGCCGCTATTTATTTTGGTGCATTGTTTTTCTCTGAGGAGCTTTATAAACTTTTAATTAGCTAATGGATATAAACATGCTGTTGCATGGTGAGTGGTCAACCCATCTTAATCTTAAGTGATTTATAGCCAGGCTCAAGTTGAATCTGGGATCTATTTAAAAATATGCCAAAGACTCATGATCACTGGATCAATGACTTTTCAGCTGAGTTCCATGATCCTAAGAACTCAGGAGGTATATTTTGAGTTTCTTTGAATGGCAGTATGGTCACGACAAGTGCATTTTATATTTAATTGGTGTCTGCTCCTTTACCTCTAGACCTCAATCCAATTAACCAATGCAGTCCCCAAGCACAATAAATAAATAAATAAAACTCTAGGCAGGGTTCTATAATCTCAGAAAGTCTGAAATTCACTCAGATACATACCTATATTCATTTGGGCAAATAACCATGTAAAGCAACCACCTGTAGATACTTAGTGAAGTATTGCTTAACAGCAAATAAGAGAATTTCAATGCAATTCATGTTTTATTTCAGAATCTCTCTCTGTCTCTCTTTCTCTCTCTGTGTGTTTGTCTATCTCTGTCTGTCTCTGTCTCTCTGTCTCTGTCTCTCTGTCTGTCTCTGTCTCTCTCTCTGTCTCTGTCTCTCTCTCTCCTTTTCTGCTCCCTCCCTCCAATTTATACCTGAATAACCATATGCAGATTAATACGTAAGAGCCAACTATGGTATAGTAGATAGGAAACTGTACTTATGAATCAAGAACACTTGGGTTTAAATTCTTTCTTAGAAAGTTACTACCTACATGAAATAATGAAGTGTAAATGAGCAGAACCATGAGAATGTTGTACACAATAGCAGCAATGTTGTTCTAAGAACAACTTTGAATAATCAAGTCATTTTGAATATTATAAATATTCAAATCAACTACAAAGGACCTATGAAGGAAGATGTTATCCACTTTCAAAGAAAAATAGTGATGAATAGAAG
The DNA here is from genome assembly GCA_023553655.1 of Myrmecobius fasciatus. NCBI lineage: Eukaryota > Metazoa > Chordata > Mammalia > Dasyuromorphia > Myrmecobiidae > Myrmecobius > Myrmecobius fasciatus. Next base: position 201,796 of record JAJPUD010001700.1, on the reverse strand, counting down.
CATATATATAAGCATATATGTATATATTTATATATGTATAAACATGCACCCACAATTATATTTAAGTTCAAAATGAATAAACATTTAAAAATAATAAAAAGTAACTTATTACTTATATAACCCCAGATAAGTCATTTAGCCTCTCTAAATTTTAGTTTTCTTATCTGTAAAATAGGGATAGTAAAAGAACCTACCTCTTAGAGTTGTTATGAAGATCAAATGAGATAATATGTTTAATTTAGTGTTTTATTTTTCCCCAGCAATATGTAAAACAATTTTTAATATTCATCTTTAAAACTGAGAAATGGTATAATGCACATATATGTAAAGCACTTTGTTAAAGGTATTACATGCATGAGTTATTGTTATTATTATTATTATTACTACTACTTATAGACATCATCTTAAATTCTTATTGGGACAGATGTTTAATAAGTAATTGGCTCCATGCTGAGTTTTTGGTTCCAATTTTAAAGAACAAACATTTCTTTTGTTAAGAGTAAATTGCTAGCTTTAGCTAACACTTTCTTATTTTTTCCTCTCTACTATTTTATTTTTCCAAATACACATAAAGATAGTTTTCAACATTCATTTTTATTAGATTTTGTAACACTTAATTCTCATTGGCCATTCTGCTGTAGACAAATAGACCTTTTTTCATTTCTCAAAGTAGAGTCACAGGAGTCTAAAGATTATCTATGGAAGTCTAAAAGAGTTTATTCAGTAGTAGGGAAATTAGTTTATTTCTCATCTTTACAAAATACACATGTGCATACACACAAATACAAATATTACTTGAGTTCTTTACTTGTATAAATATATGTATATATACATATATACACATAATTATCTGAATATGCCTTTTCTGTCCCTGATTGAAATGGATATATATCTCCATATTTATATGTATGACTTGTATTCTTTTCAATCAGGGAAGAAAAAGCATATCCAGAAGATTATATATATGCATATATATAAATATACAAACACATAAACATATACATATATGATTCATATGAACACATATATAACTAATAAGTATTCATAAAATAACTATGACTGATATGAAAAATCTGTTTGGTGTCTTTACAAAATATATATGAATTCAAATTGTATGACTGTGATTAATATAGAAAAATCAGTCTATTAAGGTATCTTTATAAAATATATGAATTCATATCAGTCATATCAATTATACATATGTGTGTATTTTTTACCACTACTTAAAAAGTGAAGAGATTATCATAGACATTTAACATATATATATATACATACAAAGTGAAGAACTCAAATTATATATCTATATGTGTTTCTGTATTTATGTATATATAGACCTGTATAATTATAACTATAGCTAAACTTTATTATAGCTCTTCATTTTTAAGTCAGTAGTAAAAAAAAACCTACATCATTGATTTTTATATTATATCCTGAGTCTGTCCTTGGTCTCATATTTGTAACATGTTTTGCAATCCTCAAAGTGATACACAGATTATGGCTATTATTATTATTATTATTAATTATTATTATTATTATGGTATCCTGTCTCCTACTGACTTAAAGCTTTATTCCCCCTCAATTATTTCCATACTGACTGGCCCTGTGCTTAGGTTTTAGAGCCTAAAGTGGTGACTCCCAGTTATGGGGACACATCCTGGAAATGGCAGAGGAGTTTACTCTCTGTTTCCATGTGGGTGAACTTAAGCAACCAACAACTCAGTGACTCCTACAGATGTTTTTGTCTGGAGACCCTCGGGCATCTTGCCCTGTCGTCTCACCAGAGAGGGTGATATCTGGCATCCTGCCCAGCACCATCAAGATTGAAATTTGGCCCCACAGAGTACTGCCAAATTATGCCCACTGGCTGCTGCTTCGGAGTACACTGTCCCACTGCCAGGCAAAAGCATCAGCTCTGTGACACTAGGGACATGGTAGATTGAGCCTCTTAGTGCTTTGTGGGGCTGGAATCTCTAAATACATGTTTTGTGTCAAGCTGGCTTATTTACAGATTGCATTTGTATTTTTGTGCAATTGTGGTGAGGGAAGGGCTTCACTGGAGGGAAGTCAGGTTTCACAGCTGTGTCCATAGCAATGCATTAGTCATGTGAAAACATACTGTCTTTGGTGTATTCTGACTTAACCCTAGCCCTGGAAGGGACTTTTAAAGGGAATTAAAAGATGATACCTTGGAAGCTAACATAGGCTCTACTTCATAGTTTAAATTTCTCTCTGTATTAAAGCTTCCCATCAACTGTGGACTTGGTTGAACATACCCTAGCATGTTCATCCTTAAATTCAGAGAATAGGAAGTAAATAATTTTTTTCTTTCTCTTTCTTCTTTTTGCCTCTTCTAGCTGAAAACTATCCAGTGCTTGGCTATAATAGCACACAGCATAGAGATTGTTGGCATCCTAGATTTAGAGTGGAAAGGGATTTTATGGGCCACTTAGTCCAAGTGGGGAAACTGAGGCTCAGTGACTTGCTCAAATTACATAGGTAGTCAGTGGCAGATCCAAGATTCTGATTTAGGTTCCATAACACCATGATCAGTGTTTTCTGTACAATATGATGTTATCTTCATAATTGGTTGAAATGAATTAAATATTGTTTAAATATGCCATAAAGATATAAAGGACTTAGGAGTATATGAAGTAAGATGGTTTATTTATAGTTCTTGGGTAATCCATCCAGGGGCCGTTCCTGGGTAGATCCATGTTTATAGATGCAGGAATGAACCTTTCACTTCCTATGTGGAATAGCAAGGTCCCCTGTTCCCATCCCCTGGGGTTGATAAAATTACAGACTTTTTGGTCCTCCCATTGCATGTTCCTCCTCCCTGCTTTGAAGGAGCTCACAGTCCAAAAGAGGAGATAACAGCTAAGTGGTTATGTGCAAAGCAGATGAATACAAGATAAATTGGAGAAAATGAACAGAGGGAAAGCAATAGAAAGATCTTCTGATCTAACAAAGATACCGTTGCATCAAGTATCATGTCCATCTATTATAATTTATTAATTTGTGCCAGAAGATTCCCACTTGGGGTTGAGAGGTAGAATGAACTTCTTTTTTTTTATAATAATAGTTTTTTTATTTTTCAAAATACATGTAAAGAGAGTTTTTAACATTCACCCCTGCAAAACCCTGTGATCCAAATTTTTCTCCCTTTCTTTCAGTTGCATTCAACACATCATGATCCCTTTTGGGATTTTCTTAGCAGAGATGTTGGAGTACTTTCCTTCTTTACCTCATTTTACAGATGAGGAAACTGAGGCAGAGTGAAGTGACTTAACCAGGATCCCACAGCTAGTAAGTATCTGAGGCCATATTTGAACTTAGGAAGATGAATCTTTCTGACTCTAGCCCTGAGTGCTATCCCTTGAGCCACCTAATTAGTGGCCTGAATTATTTGGATTATTTGTACACAATATTCTCATTTACTTGAGATTTGCTCAGTTTCTCCTTTGATTTTATAGGCCATAAATTCCTTTAAAAATAAAGAAGCTTTTTATTAATACCTTTGTTTGAAAACACATTTTGGGTCAGTAGTATAATATTGAATGGTTACCTCCTCTGTGTCTGTGAATGGTGAAGAGAAGGATGAAAACATTTTCATCAGAAGATGACTGTTTTCCTTTATTATGTAATATGATGATAGCACATTTCAAGGAAATCTATACCATTCCTTCAATATTTTATGGCTTTTAGAACCATAGATTTATTATTTTTTATTTATTAAAGCTTTTTTATTTTTCAAAACATATGTGTGGACAATTCTTCAACATTAGCCCTTGCAAAACCTTGTGTTCCAATTTCCACCCCTTTTCCCCCACCCCTCCCCTAGATGGCAAGTAGTTCAATATATGTTAAACATGGTAGGAATATATGTTAAATCCATATATGCATAAATATTGCTACAATTATCTTGTCGCACAAGAAAAATTAAATCAAACCAGAAAAAAATAAGAAGCAAAATAAAATGCAAGCAAACAACAACAAAAAGAGTGAAAATGCTATGTTGTGAACCAAACTCAGTTCCCACAATTCTCTCTCTGTGTGTAGATAGCTCTCTTTATCATTAAACAATTGGAACTCATTGTTGAAGAGAGGCAAGCCCATCAGAATTGATCATTGTATAATCTTGTTGCTGTGTATAATGTTCTCCTGGTTCTGCTCATTTCACTTAACATCAGTTCATGTAAGTCTCTCCAGGCCTTTCTGAAATCATACTGTTGGTCGAGAAACATAGATTTAGAACTGAAAGGGAACTTGTAGGTAACTTAGTTCAACTCTTTATTTTACAGATGAAGAAACTGAGTCCTAGAGACTCAGTTTTATAGTTATAGAGACCACAGTTATATAGTAGTAAGTGATAGAGCTGGAACTCTCGGTGTCAACTTGGAATTTTATAAACAAAATTGATATCTTTGTGGATAAGGAAGAAAGATGTGGGCTCAATGCAGCCTCCTTCCACCTTTTTTAGCATTTAGTTTCAAAAAATTCATTAGCACAAATGCTAAATGGAGAGGTGCAATCCTAGTATTCTAGTGAAAAACATGTTGTTCTTCAATACACAATAATAGCAGGGCATTAGCCAGCTGAATTAACAGAAGTATTTTTCTTTTTAGATTAGACCTATGATTTTATTGGTAAAAGTAATCCTGATGAGGAAACTTCCATCCAAGCAGAAGGATACCTGTTTTGTAAAAGTTGAAGTCTTTGAAAATTGCTGAGGGCACTAAGAAATAACTTGCCCAGAATCACAGAGTCAATAATGATAGGGGAGGCTTTAGTATGTAGTCTCTTTTTCCTTTCTCTACTCCTCCCCCAAAAGAGTAATTATTCTTCTGTAGTTGTATTGTGAGATCCCAACTGGAGCATTGTGTTCTATCTTGAAACCTATATTTTAAACAGGGCTTAAACGTTTTCCACTTGAAAACCTTTTTCTCTCAAGATATAGGTATGCTCTTAGTATACAGGTATATAAGGTAAGTATACAAATAAAACATTTAATGACAATAAATCATAATTTTATGATGCCTACATTGTTATGAGACCTCATATACAGTCAAGAAGCTAGGATATAGATGACCAGAATGGTGAAAGGTTTGGGCAAAGATAGAAGATTTTGGGACATTTGGAGGAAAGATTTGATCCTAGTGGAAGCATGGTAGCTTCCTATAGTTACTTGAAAGCTGTCAGGTTGAAGGAGGATTGAACTTTCCATATAGGAACAATAATGCAGGTTTATAATGAATTGAGTTTTGATTCATTATAAAGAAGACATTCCTAGCAATGGGAATTGTCTGAAAGGATGGTGCCCTTAACTTTGAAGTAGCAATATCCATGGCTGGAAATAATTACACTACTTCTTAGTGGAATGATAGAAAGTACTATGACTCTACAGTGTAGACACCTGGACTGGAGAACTCCAAGATTCCTAATTCCGAGTTTTCATGATTCTTCAAAACTTCTAGGATTTGTAAGGTATGACGTGACTTGTTTTTTCTGATTACTGCATGCTTGCCCACTGTGGTTAAGCCAAATTGATCTTTATGTTGTTCTTTCTATATGACATTAACATTTTCTGTCTCCATAGTTTTGAACTGGTGCTCCTCTATACCTGAAATGCACTCCTTTCTCACTTCTTCTTCTAGTTTTCCCAAGGCTCAGTTCAAATGTCACCTATGGCTTGAGAATTACTATCTAGATGCTTTTGACTGCAAGGGCTTTCTTTTCAAAATCATTTTTCATATATATATATTTTGTAACCTGTACATGTTTTGTATGTACTAGTAGATGTTGACTCCATCAGTTAGACTCCTTGGGTGAAGGGCTATTTTTGCTTTAATCTTTTTGTCCTGACACAAATTAGGTATTTAAATGTGTGGGTTTTATAACTGATTGAGTAGAAGGAACTTTAGAGATAATATAGACCAACCTCCTTATCTTACAGTTAAGGAAACTGAGACACAGAAGTAGACTTTGGTAATGAATTACACAAAATCATAGAATTTTTAGTAGTATGAACAAATGCATTTAAAAAAACAAATTTTTATATAAATAAATAAAAATTTTAATAAATAATTTTAAATTAAAATTGTAAATATAAAATCTTCTTGTACAAGAAATAAAGCATTTCTTTGTAAAGACTACAAACAATTTATATAGACAGCTGGGCTATGGCTAGTTTATTGACTTTTGTCTTGTTGCTGGATTTCAGTGCTTCTGGAGGAGAGAGTGAAGCTGATGACTTTGCAAAAGTCTATCTCACTGAAATCCAATTCATGCTCAAGTGAAGATATCACCCCAATGTCATTGGTTCTCTTTGAAAATGGAGGATAAACAACAACAGTGACATGCTGTACCAGTAAAATACCAGCCAACTGATTATTTCTAGCTTTGTTGGATGGCAAAATTGTCCTTTATCTGTCCTTTATCTCTAACCCAAGAAACCAGAGTTTTGTGGATGCAAGTCATCTATTGGTCAAGTTTTTGTTTAATAGGTGTTGAATGAATTATGACTTGTAACCCAGCTTTATTAGACATTGCCAATGCCTAGAAAAAGAAGGAAGAGGAGGGAAATTAAGTTCCATGAACTTTTAGTAGGAGTTCAGGAGCTTCCTCAACCAAGGAGAAATTCCTGTGGTTTGAGAAAGAAAAGGGAGGGAGTAGAGGAAATGATGGTGGAGGGGAAGGGAGGTAGTGAAAGTGTTACAAAGTTCTGAAAGAGTTTACAAAATACCCCCATGTTACAACACTCAGAATGCCAAAGGCCTAACCACTACCTTGAACCCTTCCTTATAGGAACATTCAGTTCACTCTGTTGGGAGGAATCTTCTATGGGAACATGTTTTGGTAATGAAATACTTCAGTTCTTTACAGCTGTTCCTGATTAGGGATGTGGATTTTTCTTCCTCTTTCACAAATTAAAATCACTCTCACCTGTAGCTGTGGAGTTGTTGGGCTCAAATCCTAGGAACACCAGGATAGTGTGATAACAAGAACATTTATTTATTGGGGATAAGAAACTTATGTTTACAAAAAAAAAAAAAAAGAACTGGGAGTTGACTCCATAACATGACAATCTTTAAAAAACAAAACAAAACAAAATAACAACAACAACAACAACAAACCATCTTGAATTTAGAAGACTAATTAACTGGTTAGTAAAACCTTTTGGATTTCCATTAAAGTCTATATACATTAAAAAAAGTATCTGCAATAAATATTTATGTAAATATTAAAAAAAAAGAAAAGCTAGGTATGATAGATCTATGGAGAAAGTTGAATGGAGACAGTAAGGAGTTTACTTTTTTCTCAGCAGTCCATGGAACCTATACAAAAATTGACCATGTGTTAGGGCACAAAAACCTCAAAATCAAGTGCAGAAAGGCAGAAATAGTAAATGCATCTTTTTCAGATCATGATGCAATAAAAATCACATGCAATATTAAAAAAAAAAGAAACTTATGTTTACAGCAGCAGGGTAAGCCTTGGCAACAATCCTGAAAAGTGGCTGTTTATAGGATATGAGTTCTTAACTCTTTTTTTTGTATCGTGGACCCCTTTGGCAGTTTGGTGGTCTATAGATTCCTTCTTAGGATAGTATTGCTTCAGTTATCCTTTCCACAATGTAACTTTCCCTATCATAGTTTCTATGTATCTTGGGTGGGCATAAGAAATTAAGTGGGACTTTTGAAGGAGTTTACAGAAGCTTCAGACAACAAGGAAAAACTAGCACATGACAATGAGCCTATAACCAAATCATTAACCCTAATTTTACAATAAGGTACTTAAATACTCCTTTAAAGAAAAAGAAAAAGTTCAATTTTTTTCTCTGGCACAAAGGGGAGGGCCAAAAAAATTCAAACAGATTTTCGAGATCACAAGTTTGCCATGTTCCTAACTCTGTTATATGGAAGGGATATCTGTAAATGTATAAAATGTACATAGGAAAACAACCTGAAATAGTTACATACAAAGACACATACATATCTCACTACATGTAGTTTACATGTAAATATAAACAACATACTATGTATAGATATATAACTATGCAATTGTAACCATGTATAATATATATATATATAACTATCTAGCATATACAATATACTATATAAAAATATATAACTATATAGCATGTAGAATATAGATATATAACCATATAGCATATATAACATAATAGATATATAACTACATAGTATGTATAATATATTATAAATAGATATATAATTATATAGCATATATATACTACAAATAGATATATAACTATATATAAGATACATATAATATCACTCTAGAGTGATTATATAATACTATATATAGTGATATAAAATATAATACTATATATAATACTATGTAATATAACATTATATAATGATGTATATATATACATAACATAATATCACATATATACTATATACATACTGTATACATATACATACATGTGTGTATATATATATAATATTTACATACATATACACATCCTAGATCCATAAATTTCATTTCAAGAACCCTTGTATAGGGAAATAATTTTTGTATCACTGGCTCAATCAAGATTCCATGAGCTAATCAAATAAGGACAGTCCCTTCCTATTCAGCTTATTCTCAGGTATACAACTTAGAGAGTCAAGTAGGTCTCAGTCAGTTATTACAGTTTTGGGGATACCACTGGCTAGTTCGGTTCAAAGTAAGATCACTCACTATGTTGTTAAGCAGATATTGATAATTTTGCTGGCTCAGACATTGGTTACCACTTTAGTTTAGAAAGAGACATTTTTTGTTCACCTTTCGTTACTGTATAAAGTATTCTGCAACAGCTTAGTGGAGACAGTTCAGTCTCCTAGTGATGATGTCCCTCTTGCCCGACATTTAGTTTGGCCACTTAGGTACCAGATATACAATCACTAAACCCATCCTTTGAGATTTTTGTTTGCTAGACCCTATCATAGCTTGTAAAAATCTAGCATAGACTTTGAGATCTCAAAGCAATCTTCACACAAAATAGAGCATCAGAGTACAATATAATGGATAGTGGTAAGAAAATTATTTTTTCTTTTTATTATTATTTCTATAATTCACTTGATAGAAATTTTTTTTAGAATTAACTTTGCTAGAAAATATCTGCTCTGCAAAGGAAGATAAATTATTAGGGAAAAAACTGTGGCACAAAAACAAGAGAAAGTGACTTTCATAATGATGACTTACTTAGGATCACTAAGTCCTTGTTTGTGACTATTGGAGAATCAAATGAGATAATATTTATAAAGTGCTTAACACAATGCATGGCACAGAGTAGGTACTCTATAAATGCTTATTTCCTTCCCCTTAGCATTTATTTCAGTTAATTTATTTTAGCATTGTTAGAATCTCACTTCCCTGGGAAGAACAGAGGACATCAGAAGGGAAAGCCTTCAACTCCTTTATGCACTTCTCAGGATCATAATTTTTTTCTTCTTTAACACTAGTGGAAGAAATCTCCCTATTCTTTAATAAGAATAATTCCTCTCCTAATGTCCAAAAGGATCTCATTCTGTCCTGTATTATCCAGGAGCTAGTTCTTGCAATTCTCTCTCCCATTTCCCTTGATGCATTATCATTGTCTGTCCTCTCTATTGATTTTTTTCCTGCTTCCAAAAAAAAGGTCTTCTTTTTACTCTGCTACCCCATCCAGTTATGGTTTCACCTTTTTCCGACCATTTAGCTCCTAAACTTTTTGAAATCCATATTTCTTTTTTTTTTAATTTTTATTTTATTTGCATAACATATGTGTGGGTAATTCTTCAACAATAACCCTTACATAGCTTTCCGTTACAAATTTTTCCCCCCAACTCCCCACCCCTCCCCTAGATGGCAGGATATCCACTACATGTTAATTATGTTAAAATATTGGCAAATCGAATATATGTATACATATTTCCAAACTTATCATTGGTGTGCAAGAAAAATCTTATCTACACGAACGATATATCAGATAAAGGAAACACAATGTAAGCAAACATCAATCAAGGAGTATGAGAATGTTATGTTGTGGTCCACATTTCGCATCCCTCTCTCTGGGTGTATATGGCTTTCTTCAGTGAACAATTGGAGGTGGTTTGAAACATTTCATTGTTGAAGAGAGCCATGTCCATCAGAATTGATCATCATATAGTACTGTTGTTGCTGTGTATAATGATCTCCTGGTTCTGCTCATTTCACTCAGCATCAGTTCATGTAAGTCTCTCCAGGCCTCTCTGAAATCATCTTGCTGGTCATTTCTTACAGAACAATAATATTCCATAACATTGATATACCATAATTTATTCAGCCATTCTCCAATTGAAGGGCATCTATTCAATTTCCAGTTTCTAGCCACTACAAAAAGGGCTGCCACAAACATTCTTGCACATGTGGGGCCTTTTCCTTCCTTTATGATTTCTTTGGGATATAAGCCCAATAGAAATGCTGCTGGGTCAAAGGGTATGCACAGTTTGATAACTTTTTGAGCATAGCTCCAAATTGTTCTCCAGAATGGCTGTATCCGTTCACAGCTCCACCAACAATGCATCAGTGTCCCAGCCCTCCCACAACCCCTCCAACATTCATCATTAACTTTTCCTGTCATTTTAGCCAATCTGACAGGTGTGAAGTGGTATCTCAGGGTTGTCTTGATTTGCATTTCTCTGATCAATAGTGATTTGGAGCACCTTTTCATATGACTATAAATAGTTTTAATTTCATCCTCTGTTGAAATCCATATTTCAATCAAGATAGGTCCCTACTAACTTGCTACCCATATCTTTTGCAGCCCAGTATCTAGCTTTCTCATTCTACTAAAACTGCTTTCTCAAAGATCCTCATTGATAATGTTATAAGAACAACAATTACTATTTAAATAATACTTTGAGATTTGTAAAGTTCTTTACTTTTATTATCTTCAGACTTTTATAGCCTTCATCCCTTTACTTTTTTGCCTTAAGGTCTACATAATTTTCTTCATATAGAAGGCATTTAAGAAATGATTGCTGAATTGAAGAGTCAAACTAAGCATTTAAGGCATCGACCCACTTGGAGATGTTGGGGATGGAAGTTGTGTCCCAGTTTTAGTTACTTTTATTTTATGTACCCTGTAACTATGTCTGGGGTCCCAGTTAGACATGTGACCTCCTCTGGCCTCATTAAAAAATGACATGACCAACAAATAGTCTTCCCACATCATGCACATGTCAACACTGGCCTTTGGTCTGTGGTTTCTGCCATTTCTTGGCTAGTCTAATGCAATAGAAGAGTCTGTTTCATAGATTTGGACTTTGTTAGCACAAGCCCAAGCTTAGTTATGCTACAACAATAATAATAGAGAGCATCAGATGCTATCTTGGAAACTGTTTAACTTAACAAAAAGAAGAAAATGTGGTGAAAATTACAAAATTACATATAGTGAAGTGAAACCTGGTAACATTTCCTGATCTCATATACCCCAAAAGGAAGTTCTAGGTCAGTATTTATTTTTGAAGAAAGTTTCACATGGGCTATCAGCTAAACACATCTGCCCACTGCCTATCCTGCAGGACCTTAGGAGGAATATAGGTTATCCAAAAGCTCCTGCCCATCTCATTCGGTTGGAAGTGTATTGGAGGAGGTGGGAGTGAAGTGAATAATACATGAGTCTAAAGTCATAAAAGCCAGAATAGGAGCCTTCTGGTTTTTTGTTTTTCTTTAGGGGAAAAAACCCAATAAGATGTGATCTGCTACCATAATACAACATTGTTTGTTTAGCTTTTTTTTACATAAAGTATGGTTAATGTTACTTCATCTGTGGGATTTTCCAAGATGTTGTCCACAAGAGAATCACTAAAATATCTAACTCTTTCATGAGTATTATCTAGGGAATGTATAAGACCCAAACAGCTTCATAAGAAAGAATTATAGGGGGTCTAGATTATGTTTGAAATATGGACTTCAAGAATCCATGAATTCTATTGATATTGGATTTTTTGGACTTGACTGAAAACAAAGAGCTGGCTTCAGAGGTAGGAAGTCATAGGTTTGCATCTAACATTGATTATGTTAGGCTGGGCAAATCATTTAATCTGTAAGTACCCTTGGCAACTGTACGATCATACTTTTCAGGGAATGTGCCAGCTTGCATTGGTAGAGTAATACATGAAATTATCTGAAATCCTTACCAATGAAATCACCTATGGGTTCATCCCTATCCTGTGTCTCTTGCTATCCACAAAATGACATTTTTCATTTCTCAGCCTGATTGCTTGCCTTTATGTGTTGCTATGGGTGAAAAATCTACCATTCTGTAGCCAAACTGGCAATGAGCCTTTCTATATACAACTACACTGATTCTCAGACAATAAGCATACAATCTACCATTGACCCATCACCAGAAACAATTCCAACATGATTGGCCCTATCCAAGTTTGTAGTCTGTTGGCATAATTCTATATGTCACATCTGTGTCTCAATAAGGCCTTAGGATTTTAATATAGCATAATAACAAAATATTTTATTTATCTATGATATAGACCCATATCATAATTCGATTATTCTTGAACATAATATACAGAGGTGAAGGGGACCTCAGGAATCCTGTGATCTAGGAGTTCTCAACCTGAAACATGTTAACTTGATTTAAAAAAAATTATCCCTGTATTTCAATTTAATTGGTTTCTGTTGTCATTCTACACACTGCATTATGCTGAGAGGGGTTCGTAGTCTTTAGAGAATTCCAAAGGAATCTATAACAAAAAAAAAAGTTAAGATGCTTTGTTGTTGTTCATCCTTCATTCTCAAAGAGGACCAATGACTAAAGGAGAGTGATGCTTTGATTTGCAGTGGATTTAGGTGAGGTAGAGCTGGGCAAATTCATTAGCTTTTCTCTCTCCTACAGAATCATCTGAATCCAGTAGCAAGACACAGGTCAGGATAACTGTAAGAAGCCTTAGTATAGTGTGAACTCCTTATATTTCAGGTGAAGTGATTTTTCCAAAGTCACAGAGATGAGTTTCAGAGCCAGAGATTCAAACTCAATTCCTTTGACTCCTATTTAGATGTGCAAAGATGCATGCTTTGGGTAAACATCAATCTTGAACTGGAGAGATTTCTGTAGAAAAAGAATGGAAATATCTGATGTTTGGTAGACACCTTAGATATGATTTCCTGGATGTTTTAGAGTGAAAAACAGAGTAGAAGTTGCTCTATTTGACTTGGCCTAATGTTACTCTAAACCAAAGCTTCAAACAAATGTCCCAATTATTCTAATCAAAGCATTTTCCCATATCTGTGATATAACCTTTGAAATTTGAATGAAGAAAATTAATTCATATATAATTATATATATATATGTAAATAGAAAATATATAATTGTTTATATATACATATGTACTATTTATTAAGTATATATAGATATACATGTATAAACATATAATCAATCAAATAAGTATTGAACTCACAGTAGGTTCTGTGGGATATAAAAAATAAAATGAAATTAAAGCATAGTCTAATATTTCATATTTTGAAAGGCTCTATTCTTTAAAAAGACATGCCACAATAAGCCTGTAAGTTGCAGAATGTGCTATTGTCCCTATTTTAGAAATGATGGAACTGACTCAGCAGTGGACACTGGGTTTGTAGTCAGGAGATCTGGGTTTGAATCACTTCTATGCAACTTGTATTGTGTCTTAATTTTAAGATTCAGTTTAATCATCTTTGAGCCTCGGTAAAAATAAAAAGATTTCAACTAAATGACCTCTAAGATCCTTTCTTTTTCCTTTTAAATTTTTTTTCAATGAACAAAAATCTATTTTCCTTCCTTCCCTCCCACACTATTAAAGAAAACAAAACCCTTCTAACAATCACACAGAATCATGTGAATCAAATTCTTGCAATTTTTATGTCCCAAAGTGTGTATTATATGCAAGGATGTATGTAACACATGTATTTATATATAAATGTACTATGTAGACAGGATTATATATATATATGATATATATATAAAACTATTCATATCAATCATTTTTCTTCTATATTTGCCTATTTAACTATCTTAGAGTTAAATAGACAAATTTTTTGTCTGTCTACCACCTACCTGTCTATACTATCTATTTATCTATTATTTGGGGCAGCTACCTGATTCAGTGGTTACAACATTGGTCCTAGAATCAGGAAGACCTGAGTTTAAATCTGGCTTTAGACACTCACTAGTCGTGTGGCTCTGGTCTAGTCACTTAATTCCTGTTTGCCTTAATCCACCAGAGAAAGAAAGGTAAACTTCTTCAGTGTCTTTCTCAAGAAAATTCCATGGACAGTATGGTTCATGGGGCCACGAAAGAATTGGATATACTGAAAAAAATTATCTATTTGTCATTCTGTTCCCTGAAACCATCAGTCCTCTTTCAAGAGGTGTGCTTCATCCTGGTCGGCCATTGCATTAATTAGAGTTCATGAGTCTTTCATAGTTATTGGTCTTCACAATGTTATTTTTATATAAGTTGTTCTTGTTCTGTTCACTTACACTGCTTTAGTTCATATTAGTCTTCCTGGGTTCCCCTGAAATCATCCATTTCATTATTTATGGCTCCATATTATTCTAATACATTCATATGCCATAATTTATTCCATCTTTCCCCAGTTGATGGACAACCTTTCAGTTTCCAGATTTTGAGCAACAGAATTGTATAACTTTGATTTTGTAGTTAATGACTCTGAATCAGATAATGGTTTCTTATAAGATACTTGATAAGATACAAGATAATTTACTTGATAATCTTTTCAGCTTCAAAAGGCTGGGGTATATAATTTTGCTTTTAATGATCAAAAGGCTTCCCTGATTTACCTTATGATCTTACGGAGTGGTGAGGTTTTGTTTGGATCTTTGATTCCAGTTCCCTATGAAGAAGATGGGACATGTCCACTGACAACTTCTTGGAAAGAATCTTAGAGCATCTTCTAGGCACTTGAGATGATTTGATTAGCTCAGAATTTTGAGAAAGGATATACCTTTATGCTGACATATAAAAGGGTATTTTCATGATTTACAGACCTTTTGGGTCTCTCTCTCTCCCTCCCTCCCTCCCTCTCTCTCCCCCCCCCCCTCCCTCTCTCTCTCTCTCTCTCTCTCTCTCTCTCTCTCTCTCTCTCTCTCTCTCTCTCTCTCTCTCCCGTTCTGTCTTTTTTTCCCTTCCATCCTCCTCTTCCTCCCTCTTTCCTTTCCTGTCTCCTTCTCCTAACTTCCTCTTACTTTGTATTTTCTTGTTTTTGCCTCTGTCTTTTTGTCTCTTTGTTTGTCTTTGTCTCTCTCTTGGGACAGTTTTTTGATTAGACAAATAAATTCAATCTCCAGCAAGATTTATCTTGTACCTAACAAAAGCGCTAAATAGCAATCGACAAAACCATATGTTAGAACATTTCTTAATTTGTTTTCCTTCAGTTATGTACATTGTAGGTAATTACTGATTTTAATTAGGGAAATAAATCAGTGAAGCAAAGTACTCTAAGATTTTTCTTGAATTGGGTTGATTCACTTGGCATACTTTGGCCATGTTTCTACAAAACCAAACCTTCAGCTCAAAACTGAAAAATTAAGTCTCTTGCTTAGATGTTCCAAAACTTCTGGATATGAACATCATCTCATATGGAGAAAACATCAGATAATTGCTGCTTCTATATTTCGAGAAAAGAAAAAAGAAGTTGCCTCTCTAATTATATTAGAAAATTTTCACCTTTGAGGGGGAAAGAATTTTATACAATGTATTTAACATAAAAGACCATTAGGGCAATAATCTAAAGGGGGTCAGTTGGGTGCAATGGAAAGTCCACTGGAATTGTAGTCAGAAGCTCTGCCATTAGTGCCTAACCTTTGCCAAACCATTAGAAGAACTCTAAGATACCTTCCAATTGCAAATCTATGATCCTTTGATTGCCACTAGTACTTTGGACAAGCCACTGCATGTAACCAGACCTTAGTTTTCTTATCTGCTAAATGAGGAATTTGGACTGATCTTTTGAGGGTTTTCCTAGCTTTGAAATCAACAATTCTGCTATGTTATAGATGGGAAAAATTATAAAAAAAATGCTATCAACTAAGAAGACCAAAACTTTGTATTCCATGGCTTAATAAATACTTACTGAAGAGAATCAAATAATCAGCTAATAGCCTAATGGTAGTTAATATGCAATCCACAGTGCAGCTATTAATGCTTTTTTTCTTTTTGTAATATGAATGCAAGTGAATTTAAAAAAAAAATTCCACATTGTCAAAAGAGTAATTAGGAAGCAGTATGGAATTATATCATCTAGAAATAAAAGCACATTTTTCAGTAGACTATAATTATCTTTAAAAATGTTTACAATTTCCCCTCCACAATGGTCCTTTCTTGTTCTGTCCTTTGAGAAGAATGCTGTACAATATGAACCCAGAATTAACCTCTTCCTATGATAAACCTCCTTTCTTCCTGTAGAAGTGAGATCAGAGATGGAAAGTAACTACAGGAGTGCACTTTCATTCTCTATTCATTCCTGAGATGCTTAGGAGTATCCCTATAGAGAAATTCCATCTCTAGCAGGCTGTATTGCCACTTACTCCTTAAGCTAGAAGCAATATAAAGGGATCTAGTTCCTTCCTCCCATTTATTTTGGATAGAGAACTACCAAAGAGAGGAATAGTGTCACATCCCTGACATTGACACCCTGGGACAAGTTCCTGTTTGCCTTACCCTAGTTATGTCTCTATGGATCCCAACATGTATGGGATTTTATAAAACAGATTCATTACCCCAGTAGGGAATTCTTGAACTAGATGACTTATGAGGTCCTTTCCCACTCTGTGATTCTACTTATTATAGTCTTACAATGAAAACTGGTATTTCCCCCTATAAAGACCACCCTATGAGAAACTAGGCCAGGTGCCCAAGGAGGAAGTTTGAGCCACATTATTCCAGCTGTGGAATGTTTTGTTAGGCTTTGAAAAACATTTGCAGTTCAAGGAGGCAACTCTGTCCTAGAATTGTTCCAAGGAATTGGTGAATAGGAATAACAAACCCTCCTGGTATATCTTGTACTACCATTTTCTGAAAAGCAACTCAACTTTCATTATGAACTCAAGGCAGGGTCAGACCATGTTTACATATTTTTTATGGTTTCAAAATTTACCTCCACTGCCATTATGGGACAGCATTACACAACTCTTTGACCCAAGTATCTGGCCATAGGCTATCTCCTGACCAAGTTACAAAATGGTACACGCGTAGCATGGGTCTCATCTGGGACGATAGGGCCACACAGAACTCACCCAGATCTCACACAGCTAAGGGGTCAGACTGAGAAAATGGCTCTGGATTCTGACCTCAGTGTAAGTTATTGTGTGATTTGTCTTTAAGAAGATCCACACAAAAATAATTTTTTTCTCATTTCACTTATAGAAGATGTTTGGTTTAGGTGCAAAGCCCAGATTAATAATAATAACTGGCATCTATACAACACTTTGTTTGCAGAGTTTTCCTACATTTCCTCATTTGACCATCACAATGACCCATGGAATTAAATACTATAGGTAATTTTTAAAAAATATTAAAAGCGAGTAGATGGCTAAGGGAATAAGGTGCTAGACTTAGAAACAGAAGATGTAGATTCAAATTCTATCTTACAACTCAAAATTTTTAAAAAAAAAGAATATTTTAAAAATTTACATATAATTGAAAAAAATTACCTCACATCCGTCCCAGTTGTGTGATACTGGAGAAGTCACTTAACCTCTGTCTGTCTCAATTTCTTCTTCTATAAAATGAGCATAATAGTAACATCTGTCTCATAGGACGGTTATAAGACTCATATGAGATAATATACATAAAGCACTTCACAAACTAAGAATTAACAATGTTTGTAAAGCAATTCACAAATATTATATCATCTGATCTATTCAGCAACCCTGTAAGGTAGATGCTATTATCACCATTTACAGATCAGGAAACTGAGGCTAGGAGATTCAAAGTCATAAGCGGTTTAGTGCCTAAGGCAAGTTTTAAACACACATCTTCCTTATTCCCAGTTAGTACTCTTTCCACTATGCCATCCACACATTTAGTGCTGAATAGGGTGTTAAAAACAATCCCTCTTGTTTTATAAATAAGAAGAAAGCATACCTACTGAGGTTAAGTAACTTGTGGAAGAGAGGAAGGTACTTTAGTCAAAACTATTGACAGCCTCTTCCTATTTCTACAGATAAGTCACCTTGACCCCCCATTAAAAAAGAATTCATTTTTACTGTGTTACGTATCATATCATATACCCTCCAAAGGGCATCCTAATGTGGCAAAGCTTGGTTACAAACACAGGTGCTCTGATTAGAGATACAGAAATAGTTGCTTGTGCCATTGCATAATGTTTGAAGTGTGATGTGAATGTATGTCTGTGTTTCTACCAAAATTTTAAAAAATCCTGACACAACAATGGGAAGAATGGAAAAAATATTGATTAACAGGAACTAAAACTTCAAATAAGTGAGCAGATGATTTAGAGATATTCAGTTGTTCAGTGTATTAAAATCAATAGCCCCAGATGAGCAACATGGTAAGGTAACTGTGTCATTACCACAATCACAAGATAGTTGATTTGGGAGGTAGGAAAACAGCAGCTACTGCCAATGGTCTTGAGAAGGATACTAGCCATTTACTTGACTCCCAAACACCCAATCTCCCATCAGCCCCAAACAAATCATTCTTTTAATATTTCAGAATTCCAATTCTTCCACCTGAATAACATTAGAAATCCTGAGGTAATGCTACATGTCAGGCTTGAAGGAAAAGGGACCAAGATTTCTCTTCTTTCATACCTTTTATCAAAGGACATCATAGATCAAGGAGTTAAAACAAAGACAGAGATCCACCAAGAGATTGGAACTGAGAAGAATGGTCAAAGTACTGATAAGCTAGTGCCTTTGGAACGTTCCCCCAGTTCTGGCTACATGGTCAATCAAAGAAGCTACCATTCATTATACAGCTGCCTGTATCTACGGGTAAGATGCCAAAACTTTGTAGTGGGATAGAGTTGTCTAGTTAAGTATCTGGCCTTGGCTGGGTTTTTCCTCCCTCTTTCCCTCTTTTCCTCCCTCACTCCCTCCCTTCATTCTTCTCTCCCTCTTTCCCTCTCTTCCTTCCTTCCTTCTTCCCTTCCTTCCTTCCTTCCTTCCTTCCTTCCTTCCTTCCTTCCTTCCTTCCTTCCTTCCTTCCTTCCTTCCTTCCTTCCTTCCTTCCTTCTTCCTTCCTTCTTCCTGTCTATCTCTCTCTGTCTCTCTTCTCACTCTTTCTCTGTTTCTCTGTTCTCCCTGTCTCTTTGTTTCTGTCTGTGTCTGTCTCTCTGTCTCTGTCTCTCCCTTCCTTTTTTGTAATCACTGACATGTAAAGACAGATTAGTTAGATGATTAAATGGACCAATGACATAAACTAGAACGGTATAGCTAATTAACTGGATGAAAGAATTTAAATACACAAAAGGTCTCAACAAGCTAGAACAAGTATAACAAGATGAAATGTAATACAAAAAAATACAAAATCCTGAAGCTAGATAAAAGAAGGAAACTATTCGAAACTGGAGGAGAGGTGTATAGCTAGAAGGCAGTTCATGAGGAAAAGACCTGTGTTTTTATTGACCTTCAAGTTCAAGGTGAGTCAATATACAGTGTGACAACCAAAAAAACTCTCCAAATTCTCTGCTGTATTTAGTTCTATATATAGTTTAAGATATAGCAGGTAGGTGGCACAGTGCTGGGTCTGAAATCAGAAAGACTCATCTTCCTGAGTTCAAACCTGGACTTAGACATTTAATAGCTCTAGAGGGCAGAACTAAAAGGAATTGGAAGAAATTATAAAAAGGAAAATTTTGGCTAAAACTAAGGAAAACATTTAAGACTATTAGAGCTGCCCAATTAAGGAGAGAACTACCTTGGTAGGGAGGGAGTTTCTTGTCTGTGTCCATGATGTTGCTGAAGGTGTTCAAATTCTTCAGTTCAAGAAGTTGTTGAACTAGATAATTTCTTGGCTTCCTACAAACTCTAATATCAATGTGATTTAGTAGGAAAAAAATTCTAAATCTGGAGTCATAGAACTGATTTAAAATCCAATTTCTGCTACTTGCTTCCTGTATAACCTTAGGCAAATAATTTAACATTCCTTTTCCTCATCAGTACCAGAGAAGGGTTGGACTAGGAAGGTCCATAAGTCATTCTGTAGTGCTTAATCTGTGGTTTGGATCTTTTGATCCCTCCAGAGATATCCTATTTATAGTAACACTATTAAAATGAAACATGTTCAAAAAGTGATGAAAAGGCTGATTTTAGACAATCCTGGAAAGACTTACATGAACTTGCTGGGTGATGCTGAGTGAAGGAAGCAGAACTAGAAGGAAAACATTGTACACAGCAACAACAAGATTGTGTGACGATCAACTATGATAGACTTGGCTTTTCTTAGCCCTTTAGTGATCCAAGGCAACTCAAATTAACTTTGGCTGGAAAATGCCATCTGCATCCAGAGAAGAACTATGGAAGCTAGATGTAAATTGAAGCATACTGTTTTCATCCTTTCTTCTGTTTTTTTTTTCTCTCAAGATTTTCCCTTGATTTTTCTCTCCCAACAAGACTCGTGTGGAAATATGTAAAAAATGAATGTACATGTATAAAAATTATTTTAAAAAGTGGAACTGAAAGGCAATCACTAAGTGTGTGAGGGTCTTGAAGGAGTGTATATACTGTTTCTGGATCATCTAAATAATTTCTTGTGAGAAGTGTAGATTCATTTGCTCTTTTCCACCCATTAATGATAATATGAGGCTAAGCTACTTAAGTCATTGAAAGTTATTATGTTGAAGTTTGGAAGTGGTCATCCCCTATAGTTCCAGTTGGAAATTCTTGGTGATCAAATTATGTAGATTGTCCTTAAGTTAATGACCAAGCCGCTATTCCCTATCCAGCACAGATCCCCACCCTGCTGGTGACACTGTTTTCATAGCTATCATTAGGATGACTGTAAATAGTCTTGGCAACTTGAGAAAAATCTGTGAATTTGGAGGATATACTGAAGTCTGAAGGAAATGAGTTATCAAAGACAAAATAGCATAAGGGAGTTGATCTAGAAGTCAACTTCATGGAAAGGTTGGTCTGCCTTTTTGGCAAGCCCCAGATCAAAAAAGAAAAAAAAATATGGTAAAGTAGAAAGAGTGATGAATTTAGATGTCTGAATTTGTATCCCATTTCTGCCTTGAATACTTCATATGATCCTGGGCAGGTCATTTAAACTTTCTATGTCTCAATTATCTCTTTTATAAGACCAGAATTCTGAGGTTTCCTCTGGCTTTAAATCTATGATCTCTTCAAATGTAAATTATGATCTGATGATCTTTTGACATGCCATGTGAGCTTTTTCTGTCTCACTTTGACTATATTACATTAGTTTACCATTTCATATTACTTTGACCTTAACAAAACAAAGACCCTTCTTAGTCAATTAGTGCAAGTATTATTATCTATGTTTTAGAGATGAAGAATATGAGTTTTGGGGAATCTAAATTACTTGATCCATATCACAGAAAATAAGTGATTTTTTATCTCATTTGAAATTTTTGTCAATTAGGATTTTTTTTTGAATTAACAAGCATGCCCTTTAAAAACACAAATGTTTGACAAAGCCTGAGACTGTTATTCATTTTTCTTAGATTATTTTTATTTTAATAGCTAGCTTAGATAAGCTACATTGAGAAAATGGAAATTTTCAATGGAATAGGGAGATAAGTAATTGTGTACCATGGAATGCTTTGATGTGTTAAGCAGGCATGGATTCTAAGGTGTTGCACACATGGTCCACAGTAGCAGAAGAATTTAGGGGAAAGCAATTAGAAAGCATCAGAGAGGGTGCAAAAAAGGAAGGTAGGATGATGGCAAGTTCATACTTTCCCAATCTCAAAAAATTAGGGTTATTCCTGAATGATAGAAGGGGTAGAAAATTTTCTTTTTACTTCTAAGTAGTGAATGGATTTAGAGCCTCTGAGTCTGAATTCAAGACCTGAACTCAAAAACTTTAGTTTCAAATCAGACACTGAACTAGATTTAGTTTTTGCAAGTCACTTACCCTCTGTCTCAGTTTCATAATTATATATACATTAATGTATGCATATATATACACATACCTGCATCTATACATGTATATATAATGTATGTGTGTATATACACATATACAGAATTATAAACTTTATGTTTATGCTGTATACATTTTTCTAAGTACTTGTTATCTCCCCCATTAGAATATGAGCTCTTTGCAAGTAAGGTTTATTTCATTCTCTGTACAGATAATAAATAGCACAGTGTCTTTTAGGTGTTTAACAAACATGTATTGATTAATTGATTGATGCTGGGCACAGGCAAGCTATATTTCCAATATATAGATCCTTATCTAGAAAATGAAGATAATTATATTTGGTTAATAACTCATATATGATTATGAGACAACATTAATAAAGTACTTTATAAACCTTAAAGCATTATATAAATATCAACTATTATTTTTATTTTTTCTGCATAGGCTTGAAGTATTAATAAAATAACTGTGATTAAATAGACATTATTGGCTAACCTGGGCTAGATATTATTTAAAATATTGTTTCTATAGAAAAATGACTTATGAGTTCCCATGAGCCCTTTATAAATTAGAAATGGCCCTTTTAAAGTCTAGGAGCTCATACTTTGTAAAGTGCTTTCACAGCTTATTTCTTTCACCTGGGTGATTGAACCCCTCTTCTTCACTGCTATAGACTATGAAAATGGAGGTCAAGTGAAATGAGGAATAGTGAAAGTAGGCCATAATGATGCTTTTACTTGTTTGAAGATGTTACTTGAATTTGTGGTGTATCCATTTTCCTCTTGGTCAACTTTGATTAAGAATGGAGAATCAATAACGTATGCTTCCTTATTTCCCTTAATAGGAAAGGTTTTAAACCAAGTTTGTATAAGAATAAGAAGATAGTAATTTTAAAATAAGCAGAATTATTTTCCTAAAAAGGGAAATATTGTGTAACAATTTCAAACACTCCCTACTTTTTAAAGTAGTTTGACTGTAATCTACATTCCCCTTTCCTTACCATCCACTCATTCCTTTATTTCTTAGTAATTTTATTTCTTCCCTTATTGTTGTAGTGACATTGCTCCCTCATGTCATTTGTGATTTCTTAATTGTCAGACATAATATAATTATTTTTCTTTTCCTTGAACCACTTTGCAGCATTCAGGTCAGCAAAAGGAAAATCTTCCTAATAATTAGGACTGTCATTGGATATCACCTAGGAAATCTAGGGCCCACTTGTTTGGAAATGTCACAGATAGGATTTGAGTAAAGTTAATCTGGATGATCATTGAGGCCATTTCTACCTTTACAATGATGTAAGTTAACAATGCCAACCACTTCCTCCTGCTTGAAACTCTTCCCTTGACTTCCATGAAGGATCATACTTTTGTTTTCTTAAATTTTGAGCTACTTACAAGATAATAGGAACATAGACATAGAACTGGAAATGACTTTGGGGATAATTTAATCAA
Organism: Myrmecobius fasciatus; assembly: GCA_023553655.1. Taxonomy (NCBI): domain Eukaryota; kingdom Metazoa; phylum Chordata; class Mammalia; order Dasyuromorphia; family Myrmecobiidae; genus Myrmecobius; species Myrmecobius fasciatus. The sequence goes on along the minus strand of JAJPUD010001700.1, from coordinate 178,227 downwards.
ATTACTTCATTTTACAGATGAGAAAACTGAGGCTGAAAGAGATAAAGTGACTTTTTTGAGAGAGAATTGAAACTCAGGGCCTTTGATTCCACACTCGCATCATTTACTTCAGGTTTCTTCTCTTTCTTTTAATCTGCTGGTACAATTTTTTACTCCTATATACCTAAATGTAAGCAAAATCCAAGAGTTAACTCTTGCCAATTGGATTTTCTTTCTATACTTTTTTTCCTTAGTAATTTCACATGGTCTATTGTTATTTTTATATGAATGATTACTGTGGTTGTTTCATTTCAGTCATGTCCCATTCTTCATACCCCAATTTAAAGGTTTTTTTGGTAAAGAAAAGTGGAAAAGCAGCTTGTCATTTCTTTATCCAGCTTATTTTTACAGAGAAATTAAAGCAAACAGGGTTAGGTGATTTGTTCAGGGTGCTTACTAAGTGTCTGAGGCTGGATTCGAACTCATGAACATGAGTCTTCTTGATTCTAAGTGCAGTACACTATTCACTTTGCCTCCAGGCTACCCCCATATGGATGACTACTAGTCTGCATCATAGAATAATGATGTTTTTGAAACCTTACTCTAGCTCAATTCATTCACTTTACAGATTCAAGCTGAGATTCAAGGAAATTGAATAATTGCCAGACATTATTTCTCTCTAGTATGCATCCTGATGGCCTTCATTCATCTCAGTCTCAAAGTTACCATTATCTCTACTAAAAATATAATTCTCACACCCCCAATTTCCCTATTTATCAGGCATTTTAGGGCACCTTGTTTAAGAAACTAAGTCATACTTAACTTTTGCTACTCTCTCATTTTTCTTTCATAATCTCTCGAAGCTATTCCTTTTCATCCCCATTGCCAACACCCTAGTCCAGGCCTGTGTTACCTCATACTTGTATTGTTTAGTCTCCCTGTATTTGTTGATAGAACAATATACATGACTTTTTGTAAGTGATAAGGCTATTGGAAATCAGTTGAAGATTTGAGGATCTTATATTTAGAGCTGAAAGAAAGAAAACTAATTTTTTCATTTTACAGATAAAGAAATCAAGATCCCAGAAAAGTTAAGTGATTTATATAGTCACCCAGCTATTAATAGAGAAGGGAAGTGAACCCATCTTTTCTGACTCCAGAGTTATAGTTTTAAAGGTGAGAGGAAGTTTGATAGGTAAAAGCAATTTATTGTAGTGGAAAATGCACCGAAGTGTGAGCCAGAAAATTAGAATTCTACTGGGCAAGCAATAACCAGTGTGATTCTAGATAGGTCACACAATAATAGAAATCCAGAGTTGGAAGGGAAGTCAGAGGGCAGCGAGTTTAAACCATATTTTTTTGCTTTTATTTTAATTTTTAAAATTACTTATTTTACCATTCATATAAAAATTTTAGCTCCCTACTTTCTTTCTTCCTCCTGTCCCTCATCTATATATTGAGAAGAAAAGCAATATAACATCAATTATACATGTAAAGTTTTGAAAAAACACATTTTCATATTATCCATGTTGCAAAAAAATCAGCCGCGATAAATAGCAAGAAACATAAAAAAGTGAAAAAAATATGACTCATTCAACCCTACAATCAGAATTCATCAATTCTCTCCATGGAGGTGGATAGCATCTTTCATCAAGGATTGTTTGGAATTATCTTGGATCATTGTATCAGTCAGAGTAGTTAAGTCCTTTACTTGGTCATCCTGACAATATCATTGCTACTATGTAAAATGTTCTACTGGTTCTGTTCACTTCACTTTAAATCAGTTTTTGCTATCCCAGGTTTTTTTTTAAGAAAACATCCTACTTGTCATTTCTTATAGGATAATAAATAGCTTTCCATCACAATCATATACCATAACTTGTTCAACCATTCCTCAATTGATGGACATCTTAATTTCCAAATCTTTGCCACCACAAAGAGCTGTTATATATAAATATTTTTGTACATATGGATCCTTTTCTATTTTCTTTGATTTCTTTGGAATCTGTATTTAGTAATGGTATTCCTTGGTCAAAGAGCATGCACAGTTTTATAGCTCCTTGGGGCATGGTTGAAAATTATTCTTCAGAATGGAATCCAATCTCCATCAGAAAGTTACCTAATGATTAGGATTTTTCCTTTTACATTTTGCCTAAATCTGTCGGCAAATTCTACCCATTGTTTCTAGTTCTGAGCTCTAAAGTGAACCAGAAACAAGTCTAATGCCTCTTTTTAATAACATCTTTTCAGAGATTTATTATACTCTCCCTAAGTCTTTACTCCTGGTAAAATTCCTTTAACTAGTCCATATGCAGAATCATCATCCTAGTCATACTCCTCTTTATGTGCTCTAACTTCATAACAATAGCTAGCATTTATATAGCCTTTTAAGGTTTGCAAAGCACAAAGATGTTCACATACATATATTTATTGTTTACATATACATATATATATATATATTTATTCACATAGGGAAAAAATTATTAAGCATTCACTAGGTGCATAGCATTGTGCTAAAGTGTTAAGGATATAAATATAAAGAAGCATAACAGTCTTTGTCCTCAAGAAGCTTAAATTCTAATGAGCAAAGGTAGAAAAAAAGTTTGGTATTCCAGGGGCAGAATCTAACATGCTAGTAGAGATGAAATAAGGATAATGATCAGAGAGCTGGCAGCCTGGTATAGAAATGTTATATGGGGACTACAATGGGTATAAAAATAAATCCTCATTCAAGGCTACAGCCTGTACTCCCAAACCAGGAGAATATCTTACATTTATTTATATGCCATTGGTCACCAGAAAGAATAAGAGTACATAAATAACTCAGTGAACTCATTAGTATTTAATTAATATTACTCAGATAAAATTTCAAGGTTCATAAAACTTGACCATGGGTCAATAATATCATCTTCATAGCTAAGGGACAGTTTTTCATTTCAATACTGCTCATTAAGCAGGCTATTTGGAGTCATTAGGTCTTCTGAAACCCATGGAATTATACCTTTGTGGAAGATTGTGATTTTAAGTTGTAGAGGGATGAGGATCTTTGGAAAAAATGAGCAAGACTTAGAAGGGCAAAATGTGGCAAGAGAAATGATGACTCCAAAAATTCACAGACCGTGGCAGTTTCAAAAAAGATGATATCAGCAAATGTGGTGATTTTTCTACAGCACTCAAATTCCTGTTCTGTATGTTTCAACTCATAAGACCTTTGTCCAAGGGCAATAACTGGAAGGGTCCAGTTCACTGAAATTGTGTGATTCTGAGAAATGTATGATAGTGATCAAAAGGGATTAGCATTGAAGATACTTGGCACTGATAGAACAACACCAACATGTTTTTTTTTTAATACCTATTTTTGCTGATAACTAAGGAACTGAAATTAAAAGGTTTTTTTTTTTTTTTTTACTGGACCCACAATTTCATCAGAGAACTCTGCGTGAGGCTTTTCCTCTGTCAGTGGACCTCCACCCTATCTTGGCGACTCATGTTCTGTTCTGGGGACAGTGAGAAGTTAAATGACTTATTTAGTGTTGGACAACCAAGATCTGTCCAAGACAAGACTTGAAGCCAGGTTTTATTGAATCAAGGACCAACTCTCTACCTTGTACTCCATGTTGCTTGTTGAAAGGAAACTATTATGTAGAATTAAATTATTCCCTTTCCATTATAAGATAGTTCTGGCTGTAATGTCAGGAGAAAAATGTTCAAAGTTTAACTCTGTCATTGGTTAGCATGTGACCTTGGGTAAAACTATCTAATTTTGTGTATCTTATCTCTAATAATAACACTTGGTCCTTTTCCTCTCTCTCCATATCTTGCTCTGAAAATAATAACCAAATCATCACTGCCATTATTTCTGGAAAGTGCCTGTTAGTCTTTTAACTTTTGTCTTCCTTCACAATCCCTATGAATTTCCAGACCAAACCATTCTTCCTACCCCTTCATGTTAGAATATAAAAGCCTACTGCAAGTATGGTGCCTAATGCCTATTTTTGTGCCTAGACTTTGTTTTTTTTTTTCTTTCTTTTTTTTATATAAAGCTTTTTACTTACAAAACATATGAGTGACCTTTCAACATTGACCTTTGCTAAAACTTTTTTTCCCCAAGCTTTTCCCCTCCTTCCCCCCACCCCCACCCCAGATGACAGGTAATCTAATACATGTTAAATAGGATAAATTATATGACAAATACAATACATGTATACATATCTATACAGTTATCTTACTTGTGCCTAGACTTTGTGATGAGAGATTGAGGCTGGTGATTAGCTTGAGTATGAGACTTCTGAGCTGCAGTCAGTTAAAAGCCAATGGGACATATGTACTAAATTTAACCCCAATGTGATAAGTACATACAATTTCTCTCCTCAGGTGGAGGATGGAGTGTATAGGGATTGGGGTACCCAGCTGCTCTAAGGAGAGGCAAAATGGCCCAGGTAGGAAATCCTACTAGTCATAGGTGGAGTTTAGCCATGGTACTTACAATCTGGAAGAAAAAAGGATACTCAGTCTAAAAAAATGTAAGGACGTAGAGGGAAGAGATTATATTTTTTGCATTTGTATATCTAACACTTAGCACAGTGTCTTTTTTATAATGGGTGTTAAATAAATGATATTTTAATCATTCCTTTGTAATAGAATTGTTGTTGAGCTTTCCTACAACCTTTCAAAGTTTGCAGAAGTTCCTCAATCAATCAATTGGAATATTTGGTGCTGGCCATTAGATGAAGGCAGTTGACAAAACATAGGCAATTTTCAGTTATTGATGGAAAGGATTGTTCATGACCCTTGGAGTAATATAGAAAAGGTAGTCTAGCTATTGAAAAGAGAACCTTCTGGCAATGGAGGAGTGAGTTAGCTATAGGAACTTAGTTCAGAAGTTGCTGTTCACCTTTCCTTTTGCACCTTTTCTGGAGTGCAGATTGGGAGATATTCCTCCATACATTCTTCCCAACCTCCCCATTGGCACTGATACCTTTACATAGCCTGAAAGGGTAATTCAAGGACATCACTTCTTTAACCCCAATCTTCTAGATAGAGTATGGGGAATTTTGAATTAGAGAGTTCTTAGTATAGAATCAAACTGATTCAAGTGCAAATTGAAGATATGGTCCAAGTGAAAAGTGAATTAGAAAGCTAAAATAAGGATGGGGGATATTCTTCGAATTTATTTTATCTGTTTTTCATATTTCTTGTTATTAGGGTCAAAGTAATCAAGGTAAAAGATTTAAACTTAACAGTTTTATTACACAATTGCTCTTAATATTATTATTGATTGTAAGGATTTGAGAGATATGTGAAGACATTTGTATTTTCTTGCCATGGATATTTTGGTTAAATTTGTGATAGCAAATTTATTTTTATTATTACCACATGATGTAGAATAGAGCAAAACATGCTACACATATGTAACACTTCATATAATGAACTAGCATATAAGCTGCAAATATAGTTATAGCATTATAACTATCTTTACAGAAAGATGTAAGAAATGTTGGAAGCATTCTTCATATGACAATAACTGGATTATATAAACTAGGAACTAGAAATGAACATGAAAGAGATATATCTGAACTTTGTTCCTGTGACTGAATTAAAATGACTCTATCATCTTGTACTATGACAATCTTAAATTGGTGAGTTCAATGTAATGAATGAAGAACAAATTGGCAAAGTTTTTGTTTTATAAACTATTTGAATTGCTTTTAAGTAGGCTTTTGGTAAAGTATTTGCATTTGTACCATATTTTAAAATAGTTATATAGTAAGAATGGGTTCCTAAATGTGTTCTATCTAAATGTTTTTAGAAAAAAATAAAGAACATTACTGAGTATGTTATTGCTCAAGTATTTTGGGTGGTAAGTTGGTACTTTGACATTAGCCATTAATGCATTCTCATGGAGACTGCAAAACATTGCCTTGAACAATTTCTTCCTTTTTTTGGTTAATGTTTAATATTTTTCTTCTTTCGTTTTTATTTTTCCTTCAGTATAACCATGGGATTTACTTTGTTATAAAATATTTGTAATAAATATTTCTATACTAAAAATGTAACAATTTAAAAAGAAACAATAGTTATGGAAAGGATAACTTTTTTCTTTAATTAAAAACAATCATTAAGAACTAACATATCTTAAATATTTTGGGAAATAATAAAGAAATAGGTGACTATAAACTACAAGAAAATAGGGAACTCTTATTTTTGATAGCTGCCACAGTAATTCACAGTATAGTAAATACTCAATGAATGTTTGTTGAATGAATGGATGAATGAATGACATTACTGTTTATAAATTGCAAAATATATGTGGTAAAGCCATTATCTCCTGGGGATTGGAGCTGTAACTACAAGTTTTACTTTACCAGTGGTTACATTTCTCAAAGTTTCCTAAGCTGTGTAGTTTACTGTATGGGAATGTCCATGGGTTGAGCCATTATTTTATAATTAAAAACAGTGCTTTCCAAAAAAATCTGCTCCTTTTTACATTAGCATTGTTTGCCACTTACATGTAAAACTTACTATGCTTGGGATGAATCAGTCTTATATTTCTTATAGGATGACTATAAAGAAAAGGAAATTTCATCTTGAAATTCACCACTGAGAATAAAATATTTAAATCATGTTTTAGAAATTATCAGTATATTTCTTTTAAATGTAAACTCTTACCCTCTTTGGACAATAGAAATCCTTTTCTCAAAATAAATATTTAAGAGAGCTGCAACTTCTTGTGACCTACTTTTTTGTATTGTCATCTACATAAATAAAAACTGGACTGAAATATAGAAAACATGGTGATAGGCTAATCACTGAGCAAAATGTATTTGATTTGGGGGGAGGGGGCTTATGTAATGATGATTTGATTTCCTTTTTTATGACTATTGCAGTGGTTGTCATGTAATTTAGCAAAACATGATGTATTGTTTAAAGTGGGAGTTGGTTAATGGCAGAACTTAGGTTCCAGTCTGAGATACCTTCCCTTTTCATTTCAATCTTTTTTAATGTCTGGGGTCCTGTTTTCAAAAAAAGAAGGAAGGAAGAAAAAAAAGAAGAAAGGAAGGAAGAAAGGAAGGAAGGAACTTAAACAATGACAAAAGTAGAAGAGCCAATGCTGTTAAGGAAAAGAGCAGAGAAGTAATAGGATCCTTTGGAGGAGATCCTGAAAGTGAGGGATTCCATTTAAATCTATGTATCATGGATAATATACAACTCCCCCATCCCCTTTTTATTTGGGCAATTAATTTCTTTTTTAAATTTTATTTTCAATAGTGTTTTGCTTTTTCAAATATTTGTAGAAATAATTTTCAACATTCATTTTTGTAGGACTATGTTCACAAATTTTTCTCCTTCCCTCCTTTACATCTTCCTTCCCTAAGCAAGCAAAATGATAAATGTTAAATATATGCAATCTTTTAAACATATTTCTGCTTTTATCATATCATGCAAGAAAAGTAAGACCAAAAGAGAAAAAAAACATGTGAAAGAAAAAACAAGCATACAAACAAAAAAAAGGTGCAAATATTATGCTTTGATCCATATTCAGTCTCTATGGTTCTCTCTCTGGGTGTGGATGGCACTTTCCATCACAAATGCATTGAAGTTATTTTAAATTGCTGCATTTTAAAGAAAAACCAAGTCCATCACAATTGATCATCGCATAATTTTGTCCTTACTATGTATGAAGTTTTCTTGGTTCTATTCGCTTCACTTAGCATCAGTTCATGCAAGTCTTTCCAGGCTTTTCTGAAATCACACTGCTTATCATTTCTTATGGAACAATAATAATTCCATTGTATTCATATGTCATAACTTATTTGGATATTTATCACTTGATGGACATCCCTTCAATTTTCAGTTCTTTGTTGGACAGGACAATCTGCTATTTTATGAGACCTCCCTGGATCAACTTCATAAAATCTCAAGCTTGGAAGAAACCTGAGAGATCATTTAGTCAAACCCCATGCCCACACAAGAATATTCTCTACTATGCCCCCCAGGTAATAATCTGTTCTCTTTTTGAGACAGCTCTCTATACCTTGGAACAATTCTGCTTGCTAGGAAATTTTCACATATTGAGTCAAAATCTGATCCTCTAAAATTTTCTTCTATTACTTTGAGCTTTGCCCTGTGTGGCAGAGCAAACCAGACAAGTTTAGTTTTTTCAGCACCTATTGTGTGCCAATCATTCTACTAGGCACTGTAGGATTTCTAGTAAAAATGCATGAAGTTGGAAAGTGGAATGTCTTATTCAAGAGTTTAAGTATAAAGTGTAAGAAGACTTAAATTCATGTGTTTGCTTTATTTTCCCAAATAGATTGTAAAATTCTTGGGCTTCTGGGACAGTCACATTAATTTTTTGATGTCTTCCAGGAAGGACTAGAGAACAAAGGATTTAGAAAAAAAAAGGCAAATAAGAACATAAACAAAAATTGAATCATAATGTAATAATCAATGATTTAGGAGTCAGAAGGTTTCAGTTCAAGGTCCAGTTCTACCAGTGACTAGCTATACGACTGGACAAATCAATGGTAAATGTAAAAATAATACATTATGATTAGAGTATAAGAAATGGAACCTCTTTTTGAGAAGCTAATGAATATCTCAAAAAGAGCCATTCCCCAAAAGAAAATAGTCAAAGGAGATAACCAATTTTTCAAAAAAAAGAAATGTACCCTGTTATAACTACATAAACTAATAATAAAAGAAATACAAGTTTAAACTATTCTGAGATTTTGTCATATAACTATAAAATTGAAAAAAAAATGGCAACTATAGAAATAGTCAACTTTGGCTTCTGTGGGAAGACAGGCTCATTAATATACTGTAGGTAAAGTAATGAATTGGTCTAACTTTTGGAAGACAACTTGAAATTAAATGAAAAAGTGACTAAACTCTTCATATCCTCAGACCCAATGCTATCTCTAAGCTTACATACCTTAAAGATAGAAAGATCATATATTTTGTGGCAACATTTATTATGGTAATTAAAAAGTAGAAAAAATGGATAACTATTGATTAGGGAAAATGCAATGAGATACTATTTACTATCTGAAATTATAAATATGAGGAATTCAGAGTAATGTGAGCAATCTGGTATTAATTGATACAGAATAAATAACAAGAACAAAAATATATACAATGGTTTAACTAATGTAAATAAAAACATGAAAAGAAAGCAGTAAGATTATTTGCAGTGATTTAAGCTTGGTCCTGTAGAAGAGATGATAAAACACATCTTCTCCTCTTGATAGAGAAATGAGAAGCATGATGTTTTATGCATGCTCAAATATTTTTTTTTATTTTTACTTTTTATTTTAGTTATTTCTGCTAAACTAATTTTCCTTATAATGAGAAAGTTCAACAAGGTAAGAGGGGTTTATTATGAAATCACTGGTCTGAAAAACAAAAGGAACCAACAAAATACTAAAAATGTGTGGTGAGAACATCTCATTATGCATCCTTTCAGTATGAAATCAGTTTTGGGGGGAGGAGGGACTAGGCAATCATGCTCTTTTAATTCACAACCTGAATTAGAATTTGTTTCTGTTCCCAGTCAGTCTTGTTCCTGGGAACATTGTAATACTGACCCATGTATTGAGTCTTCACAAAAAGGAAAAAGGCCAATGTGAAAACTTAGGCTAAAAGTACATTGGACATAGAACAGTTTTTGTTTAATGCTTCCCCAAACCCACAAAACAGAAATGATTGTAAATAGTTCAAAAAAATTCTTCTCTTTTTCCTGACCTTCTATCTCCTCCAGGGACATGTCCAGTTCTCCACACTGATATGACTACCCTAAGATTGAGGGTCCTTTTCAAAGGGTAAAGTAGAACAGTCTCCCCAGACCTGCACACTCCACGTATTTCCCAGGATCAGTGGAGGTCAAGGACCAGGTTTGCTCCTGCACACAATTGCTCTGTCAGTGTTTTCTGAGTCCAGTTCCTTCTTGGTTCTGGGATTTTCCTACTTCTTTTTCAGTAAGTCTTTTGTTGCTCTATGTCTGTTATACCACTGTTGCCAACTGTAGTTCCTATAGTTCCCAGCTAAACCACAAGTTCCTTGACATTTCACTGATGTCTCTTTTTGAAAAAAAAAAAAAAAATTTATTTTTTGTTTTTATACATCATCAAAATATCACCCAGCATGGCTCCTTCTCCCCCCTTTCAGAAAACTATTTCGTATAGCAATAATATATTTTTTCAACTCTGAAGTGGATTTCTTAGAATTTTATTAAAGCTTTTTATTTGCAAAACATATGTATGGGTAATTTTTCAACATTGACCCTTGCAAAGCTTTCTGTTACAAATATTCCCCTCCTTAACCCCCACCCCTCCCTAGATGGCAGGAAGTCTACTACATGTTAATTATGTTAAAATACTTGACAAATTGAATATGTGTATACATATTTTTACAGTTATCTTGCTGTGCAAGAAAAGTTGAATCTACAAGAAAAAAAATCTGAGAAGGGAAACATAATGCAAGCAAACATCAATAGGGAGCATGAAAATGTTATGTTGTGGTCCACATTCATATCCCTCTCTCTGGGTGTATATGGCTTTCTTCATCACTAAACAATTGGAACTGGTTTGAAACATTTCATTGTTGAAGAGAGCCGTGTCCATCAGAATTGATCATCATATCGTCTTGTTGTTGCCGTGTATAATGATCTCCTGGTTCTACTCATTTCACTCAGCATCAGTTCATGCAAGTCCCTCCAGGCCTCTCTGAAATCATTTTGTTAGTCATTTCTTAAGAACAATAATATTTCATGACATTCATATACCATAATTTATTCAGCCATTTTCCAATTGATGGATATCCATTCAGTCTTCAGTTTCTAGCCACTACAAAAAGGGCTGCCACAAACATTTTTGCACATGTAGGTCCCTTTCCTTCCTTTAAGATCTCTTTGGGATATAAGCCCAATAGAAACACTGCTGGGTCAAAGGGTATGCACAGTTTGATAACTTTTTGAGCATACTTCCAAATTGCTCTCCAAAATGGTTGGATCCATTCACAGTTCCACCAACAATGTAGCAGTGTCCCAGTTTTCCCACATCCCCTCCAACATTCATCATTATCTTTTCCTGTCATCTTAGCCAATCTGACAGGTGTGTAGTGGTATCTCAGAGTTGTCTTAATTTGCATTTCTCTGATCAATAGTGATTTGGAGCACCTTTTCATATGACTAAAATAGTTTTAATTTCATCATCTGAAAATTGTCTGTTCATATCCTTTGACCATTTATCGATTGGAGAATGGCTTGAATTCTTATAAATATGAGACAATTCTCTATATATTTTAGAAATGAGGCCTTTATCAGAATCCTTAAATGTATGATTTCCCAATTTATTGTTTCCCTCCTAATCTTGTCTGCATTAGTTTTGTTTGTACAAAAACTTTTTAACTTAATATGGTCAAAATTATCTATCTGGCATTCAATTAGGAGTTCCAGTTCTTCTTTGAACACAAATTCATTCCTTCTCCACAGGCCTGAGAGGTAAACTATCTTATGTTCCTCTAATTTGCTTATAATATCACTCTTTATATCTAAATCATGAACCCACTTAGATCTTATCTTGGTATGTGGTGTGATTGTTTTTCTTTCCATTTTTATTGTTGTAGTTATTGTAAATGTTGCTTTTCTGGCTGCTTACTTCACTCTGTATCAGTTCATAAAAACCTTCCATTGCTTCTTTTATTAATCATATTTGTCATCTCTTACAGTATAATAACACTCCATTATGTTCATGCATGACATTTTATTTAATCATACCCAGTTGATGGGATGCTGCTTTGTTTCCAGTTCTTTATTACACACAAAAAGTGCCACTAAAAATTTTTAGTGTAAATTGAGACTTTCTTCTTACCAAGGAGACTTGGAGTGTACGCCCACTAAACAAAATCTCTTGGGTTAAAGGATATGGACATGTTAGTCATTTTATGTACCGAATTACAAAATGTTTTCCATTCCTTCAGAATAAAGGAATATTGCATAGCTCCACTAAGAATATATTACTATGCTTGTGTTTTTACATCTTCTCCAACATTGCCTTCTCCTATCTTTTATAATCTCATCCAACTTGATGAATATGAGATGAAATTTCAGGAGTGTTGATTTGAATTTCTCTTAGTATTAGTTATATGAAGCACTCTCATATTGCTGTTAATAGTCTACAATTCTTTTGAGCATGATGCTTCTGTGTTAGTAGAATTTGGAAAAATGACTTGAAGTTTTGATTTACTAAGATTTTTAGTGGACTAGCTGATAAGTTTCAACTTTCAACAGACAGATCTTATAACATTCAAAATTGAGTCATTTATTTTTATCATTAAATCTTATGATATGATAGTTACCATGTAAATTTGGACAGCATGATGAAATAATCTAGATGTTTTTGTTTTGTTATACTGGTTCAATTTCAGGGATCTTTGTAAATATGCTTTGTCAGGAAGTGTTGGCCTATCTTTCCATATATAATCTTAAGGATCCTTCAAATTGTTAACAGGATAGATTATTGAAGTATACCCAAAAATGCCCATGATGATCCTAACCAAGTAGAATTCATTTAGTCTAACTATATCTTCCAATTGTGCATATATATATATAAATACAGCTATGTACATATATGTGTACATATACAGGTACATAGATTTATTTTTTCTTTATAAACAATAATTATCAATAAAAGCAATTATTAGTATAATCAAAAGAGAATTAGCAAAGGTTTATAGGAAAGAATGCTCACCATTTCTAGTTAACTTAGAAAAATTTTTAAAGAATAGAATCACCTTAGTAAAGTAGCAGCAAAATATACTTGTTTCCATTTAGCTTTCAAACTTTGTTTTTTTTCTCCTTTGTCTTTTCCTCCCAAATGTTGTTAGTTATAATAAAATTGTATATATTGTTTCTTCTTCATTCTTCATTTTGAATCTCATGTAATTCTTCATTTCCTTATATATATATATTTTAAAATGTCATTTCTTATGTCACAATAATTCTTTACATTTATATATCATGAATATTTGACTTTTTCAGTCATTGGATACATAGATTGTTTCTAGAATTTTGCTACTATTAATAGTACAGATAACTTCTTTTTCACATAAAAATGTTCTTATGCTTTATGATCAAAGAATATGTCACTGGAAGTATGCCCAGTTTTAGACAGACAAATATTTCAAGACGTAGAAATAACAAAATTGTATGTATGGAATGAGTATTAAGTAAGAAAGTTGTGAATATGGGCTATTGTGAAAATGGCACAGGAAATTTGGGAAGTGAATAAGTTGGGGAGGGGTATCAAATACTTAATGGAGGGTAAGGAGTTGGGGCTAGGATGTATTGTAATCAACAAGGAGCCTGGTCTCAGTGAAGGCTGGAAGATGGAAGGAGTGAGAAAGGAAAAGATTTGGAATGATAAAGATTTTGTTGCTGTGTTATTAATACTTCTAAATCTAGAATTCTGTTTCTGCCATTCTTTCTTCCAATGAAATCATCCTTTTTATTTTTTATTAAGTGTATTGTTTGTTTATATTTTCCTTGGGTATTTCTAAATGATCATTTTCACCATTATCGTGTCTTGAGATTTCCTAATTTCGCTCAATTTCTTCCTTATTTCATCTTGTGATACTTTGATTAATTTTACTTCTTCAGTTCCTTAAGTGTGTCTGTTGTCCATTTTGTATTTTGAGGAAATTTGGTTCACTTCAGTTCAACAAATGCCTCCTTTTTGCAAGGGTCAAGAAAAATAAAAATTATGCAGTCCTTGTCTCTTGGGAACTTATATTCATTCCTCTTTGAGGATATAACATATAGGAAGTTAAGTCAATAAAAAATTTCATATTTGTTGCTTCTGTTGTTATTTGAGCATATGTCCCTTTTGACATTTTTGTGAATGCTTCTTTTAATCCAGAGTATTTTTATATTTATTATATTAGAATTCTTCTTTCATTTTTCCATTTCTTTGAGGGTTTTTTTTTGTTCTTTCTAAAAACCAGTTTTCTTTTTGAGGGTTTCTGGTAGTTTTTCTCCTTTCTCTTGGCATTTCTGTCATTGTTTTGAGGGGACATTAAGAAGCAAGACTTTTGCAACCTCAAATTTCTCCATTTTCTCAGAAATCCTATAACATGATTCCTTTCCAAGCTGCGTTTACACCATATGGTGTAAACATAGAATAGGGAGACAGAACTATGAGAAAAGAAATAAACTGAATACAAATGGGAAAATTGGAAAATTTTGTAGGATCCATATTTGTACTTGAAGATCAACTAATTTGATCCCTTCCCATTTTACAGATGAAGAAACTGAGGTCCAGACAGGTAAAATTTCTTGCCAGAAGAGACACAATTAATAAATAAAAGAGTAAAAGTTCAAACCCAAGATCTTTTCCTTCCAAATCTAGAAATTTCCATTACAATGGAGTTGTTGGAAGGATAAAATGAAATAACATAACTAAAGTGCTTTACCAACCTTAAAGTAAATATGTAAATATTAACTATCATTTCTGTCATATCATTTTGACCTAGCAAGGAATCTTTGATTCTCTGAAACTGACTGACTCATTCTCTTTTTAACCCTAGATAAAATTGTAATATAAGGGAAAGTTTGTTTTCCATCTTAGTCAGTCTCTACTTTGTGGATACTTTCTTATTCCCTTGGTAGAAAACTTTTCCCCATGCTTTTTGAGTTCCTCAGTATCCTCAAAGTCTTGGTTTCTTCCTAATATCTCTCCTGCCTCTCTCTCTCCTCCTCCTTATTTTAGTCTGTTTTCAGGACATTATATATGAATAAATTTAAGATGAGGAGACTATATAATATAGTGGATAAGGCTCAAATTTAAAAAAAAAAACAGTTTAAATTTCTTCTCAAATCCTTACTGGCTGTGTGTGGCTTGGATCAATGACTTAACTTATTTCAGACATTTTTCTTCATCTGCAAAATGGAATGATCATAACACATTTGACAGGATTGTTGTGAAAATCAAATGAGATTATATATGTATCATTGTTGTTTAGTTGTTTTAGTGACTCTTTGTGACCCCATTTGGGATTTTCTTGGCAAAGATTACTGGAGTGATTAGTTATTTTCTTTTTCCAGCTCAGTGAAATTTCAGGAGTTAGAAAAATCAATGAAGAAGGTATTTTGAAGGGAGCAGTCAATTTGCTGTAGCTCCTAAAATCATTCTACATATGAAGGTATATATTCTACTAATTTTCATGACCAATCTTGTTCATTCCAAAAAATCTGGGAAGTGATGGCCTTTGGATCACTCACTGGTAATTTAAATAAAGTGTGTGTGGGGGTGGGGGGTGTTAAGGGAGAAGAAAAAGATGACAATAGGATCTTAGGTAGCAGTCGATTAAAAGTTTAACTGTCTTGCCCTGTAAGTTTCCCCCTTTTCCCTTTGGGGAAGCAAGTTTAACTGATATGATTCAGATAAACAGTATTAGGCTAAACCTGTATGCCCTTGTATTCACCTTCTCTTCCATTGGCTTATTTTGTACTTGACAAACCATGTCATGCATAAAATCATGTCCAGCATCCAAATAGCTCTCAATTCCTAATTTAGGGGACTAGACCTAAAAGGACCCTTGAAGAATTTTAATCAGTCTCCTCCTTGTCCCCTCCCAACCAGAACACACATAAGTGATAGAACCTGGGGGATTCTCCCCCTTGTACCTCATAGCATCCCGTTCTCTTTGCAGGGGATTTTATATATTCTAAAAAGGGAAGAAAAACAAGTGGCAATATATAAACACTTTGATCTATCTATCCATGGCTCTAGAGTCTGAGTCATCCCATAATGCTGCTTTAAGAACTTCCAAAGCAATGACATATTAACTAACAGGTCAAAGACCTGGTTGTTTGAAGTGGTCCCATCAGTTTTTATTTTATTTTATTTTAACCAGAGGCAATGAACAACAGCTGTATAAAAGGGAATTTATAAAAAATTTCACTGACTAGAGAATGGAATTAGTCATCTGTCCTTTTAGCCAATATCCTAATTTCCGATTTGATTAAGAGAGGGCTTTTCAAAGGGTACTCAGGAACAGTAAGATTCTAGAAGCTCCTCAGCTTTTCCCAGGTATCAGCTATGTGTGCCTGCCTCCCTCCAGGAAGTGATTGAGCATCTAATAGATGGATCTAATAGTCCTAGCAAAGTCATTATTTTTAAAGAAATTATTTTTTTCTTAACCTTTACCTTGAAGTGAAGACTGTTCCTTTTTTCCTTCTCATGCTATTCCTTGTCATTAAGGGAATT
Organism: Myrmecobius fasciatus; assembly: GCA_023553655.1. Taxonomy (NCBI): domain Eukaryota; kingdom Metazoa; phylum Chordata; class Mammalia; order Dasyuromorphia; family Myrmecobiidae; genus Myrmecobius; species Myrmecobius fasciatus. Next base: position 161,983 of record JAJPUD010001700.1, on the reverse strand, counting down.
CAAATTGCTCCATGTTCAGTAGGATGTTGTTCAGAAAGCATGCCAGATTTGGAATTGGAGGTCCTAGTTTGGAGGCCCACTTCTGTTTCTTAACCTCCAGCACAAGTCACTTCCTTTCTATGGATAGGTTTCTTCATCTGTAAAATAAAGGGGTTGGCATCTTGCTTTCAAAAGTCTATGATCCAAAATGTTTATTCAATAGTCAATAAAACCAATAAGTATTTATCAGATTCCTAATGTGTAGCAATCATTGTCCCAAGTTCTGGGTACTATGTTGAATGCTGCTGACAAAAAAAAAAAAAAAAAAGATGAAGCAATTCCTCTTCTTCAGGAAACTTACATATATATCGAAAACAATCACTGCCTCAAGGTATTTTCATTCTGTTGGACAATAAAGACACCTGTATACACATGTAAATATACATATGTGTTTATCTACATATTTATAGATTATATGTATGTGTATATATGTATATGTAAAAGTTAATATAAGTAGGAATGAAATATTAAAGGAACTGGATTGAGAATGAACCATGAGAAATAAGAATTGATAAAAGAGTGAAGGATACAGGAAGGTAAATGGGCCAATGTCAAAAGAATCTTAGGCTCAATTCAGAAATGACAACCAAAAAACCCAAAAAAACAAAACAGGACAGGTATGCTGCCTGAGATAAGTTGGACAATTAACTGGAGAAGTGAAATTTCTTTCAGAAAAAAAAATTGTTTCTTTCAGAAAAAAATTGAAAGAGGAGGAAGAAGGTTTGTGAAGGATAAATATTGACATCTACTCCTTGATTAAAGTAGGTAGGTCTGTAAGCACTATGGAAATGCAAAGGCCTTTGAACATGCATCCATTTTGCACTTATTAGGCTATAATAATGGCCCTTGTCCTTTATTATTAGGTAGTACCATGTGCACCTACACACTTGATCCTAAGTCCATTGAAATAGAAAATGATTGCTTGGGGGAAGAATATACATTTCTTACACACGGATGTGGAAGCTAATGTGAAGGTTTTGTCTAGGAATGACTATTTCAGAACACCAAGGATTGATATTTAAATTTGCTTTCAACTCAAGTCAACTTATCTGAACCAAAGACAAAACAGAAAAGGCATAGAGATTCCAAGAGTTTTTTTTTTTTTTTTTTTAAATCAGTGTCCCAGTATCTCTGCTGGAGTCAGCAGACTCCTTGAAGTTTGTTTGACACTAAAGAAAGGGGGAAGCAAATGACTTTGAACTCACTTCATAAAGAATGGACTAACTTTTTCTGCGGCAGTTATTTGCTTGTGAAGTAAGATCACCATTGAATATAGACACCATTCCCAAGCAACCAAGAGCCCAATTTTTTAGCATGGTATTTAGCAATCTAGTCTTAATCACTAAATGAGTATGGCCTCAGGCAAACTAAGACCTGTTAAAGATCTGAGCTTAAAAAGGCCAAGTTCTCTTACTTCATCCAGGACCATCTTGAGCCATTCTGATCCATACCTGGTCACTGGAGGCAGGTAACTTTGCACAGCCTTTCCTCACTGAAATTCAATTCACTTTCTTGTCATGGTCCTGATGTCATGATCATCTTCGAAAACAAAGAACAAACAACACCTGTGTCATCCAGAGTCTTTGGACCTCAGTTTCTTCATTTGTAAAATGAGAGAGTTGGAGAGATTATCTCTAAGGACCTTTGCAGCAGTAAATTTATCAATTCAGTTTCCAGCCATGAATTTTTTTTTGCTTTGAAAAGGTATGGGTCTTTTGATCAACGCAATGCTGAACCATGATTCCAGAGGACTGATGAAAAAAGAAGATGCTATCCATCTCCTGTCAGAAAAGCAGCCTCAGAATGCAGAATGAGACTCACGGTTTTAGAAATGGACAATATGGGAATTTGTTTTACTTGACAATGCACCATTATTACAAATGTTTTTCTTTTTCATTGGATGAAGAATTGGAAGAGAAGAAAATAAATGCTTGATAATGGAAAACATTAAATAAAAAAAGTTATGCTTATTTTCAAAGGTAGAAATAAAAAAAGATAGGGAAGACTGAAATAGCCTAGTGAGCAACCCAGCAATTATTATGTGATTATAAGTGGGCTAGATACTATATTTTATGATGAAGAGATTATCAAAAGTCTGCTGTCCGTAAGAGGCCTCTGCACACCCTTGTCATCCTTGGCAATTCATCATATCTGCTCTGTGGAAGGCTCCTTCTCCTGAGACTGAGGGAGTAAGGCTTCCTTTGATCATAAAATTGCTGAAGGATGCCAAATAACCATATGTGGATTTACAATTATTAACCTCCATTTTGTAGGAGGGGTACTCAAGCTATTTAATTTTAATGACTTTAATTTTTCAATTTTTTTTATCTTTCAAATACATAGTATAGCTTGAAATGTATTCTCTAAAGAGCTCAATTTGGGAGTATGATTTTTTAGTCTTGCTGGACATTTCTGTCAAATTTATTTTGGAGACTGTAAGTTGACAAGCCTAGACTCTAGGCTCTGAGGAAGCGATTAATTCTGTAAAATAAATTTAATGAGTTATTTTAGAATTTTATAATTCCTGGAAGTAAATTGTCCCTTTTTCAAAGATACTTTTCAACATTCTTCCTTGCGTTCCATTTTTTCTCCCTCCCCCCCCCCTTAGACAGGAAGTAATCCAATATAGGTTAAATATGTGCAATTCTTCTAAACATATTTCCACATTTATCATGCTGCACAAGGAAAATCAGATCAGAAAGGGAAAAGAATGAGAGGAATAAAAACAAGGAGGCAAACAACAACAAAAAGATTAAAATACCATGTTGTGATCTACATTCATTCCCCATAGTCCTCTCTCTGAATGCAGATGGCTCTTTCCATCACAAATTTGTTGGAACTGGGTTGAATCACCTCATTGTTGAAAAGAGCCACATCCATTAGAGTGATGTAATCTTGTTGCTGCTATGTACAATGTTCTCTTGATTCTACTCACTTCACTTAGCATTGGTTCATGTGAGTCTCATCAAATTCAGATGATTTCTGAAATCATGCTATTGATCATTTCTTATAGATCAATCATATTTTATTATATGCATTTACCATAACTTAGTCAGCCATTCCCCAACTGATGGGCATTCACACAGTTTCCTTACCACTAAAAATATGGTTGCTACATTTTTGCATATGTGGTTCCTTTTCCCTTTGTTATGATTTCTTTGGGGTACAGACCCAGTAGAGACACTTCTGGATCAAAGAGTATGCATAGTTTAATAGCTCTTTGAGAATATTTCCTAATTGTTCTCCAGAATTGTTGGACCAGTTCACAACTCCTTCAACAGTGTAGGAGTATGCCCTATCTTTCTATATCCCTGTCATTTTCTTTTTCTGTCTTATTAACCAATATGATACCTCATATTGTTTTAATTTGCATTTCTCTATTAGTGATTTAGAGAACTTTTCATATAACTATTGATAGCTTTGATTTTTTCTTCTGAAAACTGTTCATCTCCTTTGACCATTTATTATTGAGAGTGATTGATATATACATTTTGTGTGTATACATATATAATGTATAAATGTATATGTATATAAACACATATGTATATGATTTGGCTCAATTCCCTATGTATCTAAGAAATGAGATTTTACAGATACTTGGAATTAAAAATCTCCTTGTTTCCTTCTTTCCTTCTAAATCTGGGTTGTATCAATTTTGCTTGTGCAAAACCCTTTAAATTTAAAATAATTAAAATTAAATATTTTACCTCCCATGATTCCTTTTATCTCTTATTTGGTTATGAACTCTTCCTTTATCTCACAAGTAATTTTTTCTATGCTTCCTTAATTTGTTTATGATAGTATCTTTTATGTACATGTACCCATTTATGCTTCTCTTGATATAGAGTATTAGTGTTGGTCTATGTCTAGTTTCTGCTAGACTGAATTCTAAGTTTCTCAGTTTTTGTTAAATAGTGACCTTTTTGTCCCAATATCTTAAATTTTGAGTTTATTAAATACTGGATTATTATAGCCATTTGTTTCTGTATTTTATTTGCCTAGTATATTTCTCTGATCAATCAGATTGTTTCAATGATACCAATTTGTAATGTAATGTGAGAAATGGTAGTACTAGACTGCCTTCCTTCACTTAATAAAATGATTCCCAGGGCAGCTGAGTGGAGCGGTGGATAGAGCACCAGCCCTGAAGTTAGGAAGATCTGAGTTCAAATCTGACCTCAGACACTTAACATTTCCTAGCTGTGTGATCTTAGGCAAGTCACTTAACCCCAATTGCTTCAGCAAAAATGCAAAAAAAAAAAAAAAAAGATTCTCTTGATATCCTTGATCTTCTATTCCTTCAAGTCAATTTTGTATTTTTTCAAGTTCCATAAAGTAATTCTTTTATAGTTTGATTGATAATGGCACTGAATAAATAAATTAATTTAGGTTATATTATTATTTTATTATACTGGCTTAGATTATCTGTGAACAATTTATATTTCTTCATTTATTTGGCTCTATCTTTATTTGGTTGAAAAGTATTGTGTAATAATGTTTATGTAGTTACTGTGTATCCCTTGGTAGGTAGACTCCCAAATATTTTATACTATCTCCAGTTATTTTATTTATTTATTTATTTGCTGAGGCAATTGGGATTAAGTGACTTGCCCAGGGTCACACAGCTAGGAAGTATAAAGTTTCTGAAGCCAGATTTGAATTCAGGTCCTCCTGACTTCAGGGTTGGTGCTCTATCCACTGTGCCACCTAGCTGCCCCTCTCCAGTTATTTTAAATGAAATTCCTCTTCCTATTTGTACATGACAAATTTTATTGGTAATAGATAAAAAGATTGATAATTTATATGGATTTGTTTTATATACTGCAACTTGCTAAAGTTGTTCATTGTCTTGCTATTCTTTAATTGATTCTCTTGGGTTCTCTAAGTATACCAGCATTTTATATGTAAAGAGTGATTGTTTTGTTTTTCATCTACTATACTTACTCTCTCAATTTCCTTTTCTTCTCTTATTGATATTAAGGGCTTTCTTTTGAAGTTACTCAGAGGATTCAACTCAGTAGTCATTGACTAACCATTTTGATAATTTTTAACCCAATGCAAGGGTCATAGCTTCCATGCTGCCTTTTCCTGAGTCTTCTTATTGGCAATAGCCTTCTCTCCCGGGGCATCATATAACACTTGCTGGTGACTCTCTAATAGATTGCACACAACAGTAACAATGATAATAACTAGCACTTGTTTGTTTTAAAGTTTGTAGAATACTTTGCCTATATCATTTGATCCTCACAACAATCCTCTAAGGTAGGTGCTGTTATTATCCACATTTTACAGATGAGGAAATTGAAGCTGAGAATCAAATTATTTGCCCAAGATCACACAGCCTATAAGTGTCTGAGGAGGTATTTGAACTCTTTTGAGTATTATAATTATCGGTGTATGTCTCATCTTTGTATGAGACTAAGTTTCATGAGGACAAAGATCATGCCTTATGTATACTATTTATCTCCCCCATTGTCCAGCACAGTGCTAAACAGCAATGCTTAATTTTGTTTGTTGAATTAAATTTTGGTAACCCATGCAGTGAGGCACTCAACATAGATTCTTGTAACATAATAAATTTTCAATTGGATGTTGATATCACTTAACTATATAAATCCATTTTCAATTCCAGATAGTATATGAGCAATATTGCATATCTAAATCTATTGTTGAAGTATCCCTCTTGACACAAGGATATGAATACATGTTTAACTCTCTTTGGTTCATACCTCTGATTAAGAAAATTCTTAAAACTTCAATATGTGGTTCATCTTTTTTATTCAAATGATTCTTCATTTACCCTCTTGTAAATTCTTAAACTAATAAAAGAAGGGTTTAATTAATTTAATTACATAGCAAAAATCTAGAAAAGTTTCATACTTGATCCCATTGATTGTCATAAAAATATTCCCTGATTTGCTACATGGGCTTATATTAGAATTCATGACTTATGATAGTAACCTCTGTAGTTTGAAGTTGTTATAAAATGAACTGCCTCCCCATCAGTCATAGAGTCTGCACAACACTCAATGTTGATGAAGAGCAAGATCTGGGTTTATTTCTCCATGTTATATCTCTGTGCCTCCCTGCTCCTTGCCCCCTTTCTCTGGTTCATCTTGCTCTGATTCTCTGCCACATCAATTCTTCTCCCTTCTCCTCCTTCAGTCTCTGATGCTTTGTCATTAGTTTAGTACCCATGCCTGACACTGATGCTTTCCTCCTGGGCTTTGTGGTTATAGCAGTTTTCAATATAGGTGTGATTCAGTATCTCTGCCTGACATCAGCAGATGTGCTCCAGATAGAGCTGACTCCAGATCCAAGCAGTGTTGCTCCATATCTGCTTTACCATGACCCTCATAGCTTCTTTCATATGTACACATTTGTGTGCCAGTCCTGACAGTCAGCCTTACCTGATGCTTGACACATACCCAAAATATATGTAAAAGGATGTGTTCAAAGAAATATAAGCAAAAATAAAAGGAAATATAAGGAGAAATGATATTGCAGATAACAGTAAAGAAAGGAACTATCTCAATTTAATTCCATGATAAGGTTTTTCACTTCTAAAGAAGAGATTAAATATGCTGATTTTTGTAGCAGGAATGTTCATTAGAGTGATTAGGGAAGTGAAATTCAGCAAGCTAAAATAGTGAAGTGAGTGACAATTTGTTTCACACAACTTTGCATTGCAAACAAAACAAAACAAAGCACAACAAAAAATTTTAGCTATAATCCAGAGAAAAGATTTAATTGGAAACAAAATAGCTTTTTGTTAGTTTAGTAGCCATTGAAGCAAAATCTACCATTTGCATTGGGTTCCACTGGACTCCTCTGTTATTTCCTGAAAAAAAAAGTGAGCTCCTTAAGGCAACCTGAGAAATCAAAACTGACAGGCGCTCAGCCATTCAGTGTGCCTATCAGAAGTTGTTTATTGTGTCTAGAGCAAATGATGGTGTCTGCTTTCTCAGAATACAAGAGTAGCATAACTGTCACCATGTCATTGATTCTAGTGCTAGAGTCCTACTGTGTAAAGTCTGCTTATTGATTTCCTTCACATTACCTTTCTCATTGGAACTGCTGGAGAGTAAGTCACTCATTAGAATTGCACATAGGTTTTGGATTTTCTCATCAAAAGCCCATTGTGGCAGATCAAAGGATTATTTTTAGTTTAGAACTCATTTCTAGAAAATCCCTACTAGATACCAGTCCTTTATTTTTTTTTCTTTCTGTAGAATCATCCTTTCATTAGAGAAACAAGAGCAACAACAACAAAAACCAACAAAAATTGTGCAAGATTATATTTCCTCCCCTCTCTTCACAATACTGAGGAGCAATTGATTTTGCTTTGAAGCTTTGGTTTATGTGCCTGAAAAGGAAGTTGATATAAAGGGCATCCTCAAATGAAAATACCGACTTTCACTTCCTCTTGGATAATCCCTTTTCTACTTTAATGAGAGCTAGCTCCCACCAATTAGGTGAGCAAGAGACTGAGAATCATGATTCTTCAAGTCTGAGTTTCCGTTTTATAGCATATTATGTCCCTCTGGTCAAACTGAGAGGATTGTTGTTCTGTTTTTGTCAAGGTCTAATATAAAATCATGTCTGCATATATACAAAGCATGTGATAATACCTTGAAGAAACAATGTATATTGAGGTCATTCATCAATGGATCAGGTATATGAAACCAGTAAAAATGTTGCAGACAGGTAAATTGGACAGTGATTATTTGTAAAGCTTCTAAGAAAACCATCAAATAAAAAAAATGACAAATGTGAAGAACTGGGAGAAACATAGGAAGACTTGTATGAATTGGTGGAGAGCAAAGAAATAGAAATAAAGGGGCAGCTAGGTGGCTCAGTGGATAGAGCATCAGCCCTGAAGTCAGGAGGATCTGAGTTCAAATTTGTCCTCAGACACTTAACACTTTCTAGCTGTGTGACCCTGGGCAAGTCACTTAACCCCAATTGCCTCAAGGGGAAAAAAGGGTATTCAAGGTCAGATTAAATTCGGTAGATCTCAGCATTTATAGTGGAATACATCTCCCTTTCTTCAGTGGCAAGTTAAGGAATTTTGAACACCAAATGTCTCATATATTGCCTGAAAAATCACATTGACTTTTGTATATTTATTCTTTTTTATTAAATGGAATAATTTTTAAGTTTGGGGGAGTAGTTAAGGCAATGAATTTTAGGAAATAAAAGTAATCAATAAAAGGATTTTTTAAATAAGAAAAAAAATTAAATCCATAACTGTAGTTCAAGCTACTAGAGAGGCTGAAACTAGTAGATCTCTTAAGCTTAGGGACTCTGAGCTGAATGGATTTTATTGAGTGTTCACACTAAGTTTGGCATCATTATGGAGATTTTCCAGGAGTGAGGATCACCAGATTGTTTAAGGAAGAGAAAAAACTTCAGGTAAATTCAGGAAGAAATGTAGTAAGTCAAAGCTCCAGTGCTGGCCAATCATAGGATTTGACTCATGAGCTGCCTTTACATCCAGTCTGGCATAGAAAAAGGACCCAGTCTTTAAAAACAATAAAGCAAAATTAGAGTTTATGGCTTGATTGGTAAAAACTGCAGTATACATTTTCCCCTTGTTAATCAATTTCCTTGTTTAGTCAATTCTATTTTCACAATATTTCTTTCATCCCTAATTTGACTCATATTGCAAACGTTTAATTTAAGTCCCAAATACCTCATACCAGGATTTTTGCAATAGATTTTTCCCCCTGAAGAATAGCTCTTTAAAATTTTGTCTATTTATTTTTGTGCTTTATTTTTATAATAGCTTTATATTTTCAAAATACATGCAAAAAGTTTTCAACATTCACCCTTGCAAACTTTGTGTTGCCAATTTTTCTCCCTCCCTTCCCTTCACCCTCCCCCCAGACAGCAAACAATCCAATATAGATTAAACACGTGCAATTGTTCTAAATATTTTGTGTTTTGTTTATTTGTGACATTCATTAATTTTTTTACTTCCTAATTCTCTTTCCCCTCCCTCCTCTATCCTGCAAAAGACTCTTTAAAAATAGAAGATGGCATAGAGCTTTACTTGATTTTTAAAATTTCAATAGTATTTTATTTTTCCAATTACACATATGGTTTCCAAGATTGATTTTTGCAAGATCTTGAGTTTCAGATTTTTTCTCCCTCCTTCCCTTATCTCCATCCTCTCCAAGACAGCAAGCAATCTGATATATGTTATATATGTACAATCATTTAAAATGTATTTCCACATTAGTTATATTGTAAAAGGAAAATGAGATCAAATGGGAAAAATCACAAGAGGAAAACAAACAACAACAAAAGAAGGTGAAAATAGCATGCTTCAATCTGCATTCAGTTTTCATAGTTCTCTCTCTTTCTGGATAAGGATGGCATTTTCCATCCCAAGTCTGTTAGAATTGTCTTGGATCACTGTATTGCTGAGAAGAGCCAAATCCATCACAGTGGATTGCCACATAATCTCATTACTACATACAATGTTCTCTTGGTTCTTCTCACCTTACTTAGCATCAATTAATGCAAATCATTCCAGGCTTTTCTAATCAGTCCACTCATCTTTCTTATAGAACAATACTATTTCACTTCATTGATACATTACCATTTATTCAGCCATTCCCCAATTGATGGACATCCACTCAATTTCCAATTCCTTGACATTATAAAAAGGGCTGCTATAAACATTTTTGCACATGTGAGTCCTTTCCCCTCTTTTATGATCTCTTTGGGACACAGACCCAGTAGTGACATGTGCAATAAACTCTTAATTAGTCTCTCTGAATTCAGTCTCTTTCTTATCTTCCATAAGCTATCAAGTAGCTTCTTCCCAAAGAACACCAACTGTTCCAAAAACTTCAGTAATTCCCTGTTACAACAAACTCCTATGTTTGGCATTTAAAATCCTTTACAACATGGCTACAGTCTATCCTTCCTAACTTTATATATACTCTCTCTCCATTCCAAATTTTAGTCAAAATGGTATAATTATTTTCCCCATATTTATATTTAGCATTTTCATCTTCTATATCTATATCTTTGCACAAGTTGCCTCCTATGTCTGGAATGCTTTTATTCATAACCTCTCCCTCAGAATCTCTAGCTCTCTTAAGGGTTTAGTTCAAGTAATATCTCCTACAAAAGCCATTCTTAACCTCTTCCTCCCTAGTTATTAGTGCACACTCATATTATATTGTAGGACCACAATGGCGCTGTTTCTAAACTTAGCACTCAAAAGCTGTAGATTTGGTCCCTGGGAAACATGAGTTATCCCAGGTGTTTTTTGTTTTGTTTTTGTTTTTGTGTTTTTGTTTTTGTTTGTTTTTGTTTTTTAGTTTTAAAGAAAAATTTCCTGTTTTGGCTATATAAGAAAACATTAACGCATCTGAAGAAATCAGTACCTGAATTGCCCAAGTAATTGTTGCTTTCACTTTGATTTCTTTATGTTACTAGAGCAACTAATAAATATGTTTAAAAACAAGAGAGAAAGAAGAAAAAAATATTTTGCATTACTTTGTTTTTCTCCAGCACAGCAATTTTTCTTGTTGAATGAAGATAGGCTGACTTCCAAACATTATGCAAAAGATACTCATGCAAAACAAACTCAAATAATGTCTCCAGGAGCACAATGTTCACCCAATAGGCTTGTGTTAGATGCATGAACATATATGTATTTATGTATACACATTATACACATATACACAAAATTTAGTCAGCCAATGACAAACTCCCCTCTAATTCCTTCAAGGAAAATTTCATACTTTGCAATAGGTTAACAAAACAAAATTATTTTCACCTTAAGAGTTGTTTTTATGACCTGTTCTAATCACTTAATCACTTTCCCATCCCCATTTTTCTATTTGTGATATATTTGATGATCTGTTAATGATAGCCTCCCCTACTAGAAGAATGTTAATGTCTTGAAGGCAGAGACTATTTTATTTTGCCTTTGCTTCCTACCACATTATCTGACATTTTTTTCCTCAACAGTATTTTATTTTCCAATTACATATAAAAATAGTTACCAACATTCATTTCTGTAAGATTTTTTTTGTTTCAGATTTTTCCTCCTTCCCTTCTTAATCCTCCCACCTCCAGGATAGTAAGCAATCTGATATAGGTTATATACACAATATGTATATTGTGTGTATGTATATGCATATTATATATATTGTATATATATGTATATTGTACATATGTATGTACAATAAATTTAAACATATTTCCATATTTGTCATGTGATAAAAGAAAAATCAGAACAAAAGGGAAAACCACAAAAAAAAGAAAAAGCAAACAAACAAAAAAGGTGAAAATTATATGCTTTAATCTGCATTCAGTCTCCATAGTTCTCTCTTTGGATGCATATGGCATTTTCCATTGCAAGACCTGGAATATCCTTAATAATTTTTTTTCTTAAAAACAGAACTGACATTTTGCTTTAAAGAACTAAAAATATCAGTTTTTATAAGCTGCCATTGGGGTTTTGCTCCCCTCCCTAAAACATTTATAACAGTAGAAAAATTTTTTAAAAATTAAAAATTATCTTTAGAAAAATCTAAATGTATCTACATACTTCCTCTTTTTACAAGATATGAAATATGATGCATGAGAGAAAATCAGAAATGTACTCTTTGAGCTGAGATTGAATTAAACTAATTTTTGAAACTAACATCGCATAGATGTGCTTGCTAAGCTTTTGTTCTTTAAATAAAAAAAAAAACTCATGCAAATAAAACCAGGAAAAAATGTAACTCAACTTTTCCTACCAACCATAAGATTTGAGAAATTATGACTTCTCAGAACTTTGTTGGATGTATGTCCTCTCTTTTTTGTAAACCTCTCACTTATCATGATAACTCTATGAAACAACTTTAAAAAGAGAATACTTTTGGCAAAAGCAAATACAGATTTCTGCTTTTTTCTTTTGGAAATTAATAACAATGAAACAAACATTTATTAATATTTGCCTATGTCACTATGTACTAGACACTCAATGTTCAATAGTTTCCTACCCTCATGAATTTTCTAGTCTTTTATGAGACATTTTCATCTTTACAATCTGTTGTCCTCACAATAATCATATCAGGTAATAAATAATACAATCATAATTCCTATTTTAAAGAGGAAAAAACAAGTTCAAAAAGAGGAAGTTATGTCTCCCTGTTCTTAAAGTAAGTAACAAAACTGAGACTAAAACTTTGTTTCCTAACTTCCAAGTCCATGACCCCTTTTGTCTAAACCAGAGCCTCTTAACTTGGAGTTCAAAAACTTGTTTGTTTTTTTATACACTTGGAAAACAATATTTCAATATATTTTATTTTCTTTGCAATTCTGTGTATTTTGTCTTATGTGTTAAAAACATCGTTTTGAGAAGGGATCCATCAGCTTTGCCAGAATGCCAAGTTTATGGCACACAAAAGGTTTAGAACCCTGCCTCTATATGCTGTCTACCCTATCTTGCACCCATTTCAGGTGCAAGGACAAATTTTCCTCAGCACACTTATCCTGTTCTTCAATTCTAGGACTTAATCCTATCCTGTACACATAGATGCTCAGTCAATTGTTATTGACTGGATCAATGAATACTGTGTGACCAAATACTTAATACTTAGGTACTTAAAATATTTAAAAGGATTTAAATACTTCACCTAGTATTTTAATTTTAGACAAATCAAAATGGTATCTTTTACACAAGAATGGTCTTGCCAAGGACACAGGTTTCCTCATGTTTCAGCATTTCTTTTGTTGAGAGGCAATTGTAAGAGCAGCATTAGCTATTTTGGGACATCAGACTCCCCTGTGGAGTTCTAAAGCAGCAATTATTTTCATTGATGGCTTTCAATAAGACAGACCACAGACGAACGCAGGTTGGAGGACAATGCACCAGGCTCTACTTTATCTCTTCTATTAAGTTTTTTATTCAGCACCTGCTATATACAGTCACTGTTTTAACTGCTGGAGAAGCAAGTTCAATGAATGGAATAAGCCCTATTTGTAAGGATTTTACTAAGGAAATAAGAGGAACCTTAGATCTTGCCCCTTTCTATTTTTTTTCTACTCTACTGAACATCATTATTAGAAATCTCTATTACTGCAGGTGATAAACAATACAAAAGTGTTACCCCATGGTCGAAATTTTCCACTGTTCTGATTATGTAGCTCATTACTGCCCCCTACCCACCCTATGATCATTTTTCCCTTTTTGCCACAAAACCTCCTCTTTTGTATCAGGTATTCCTAACACTGTCTGAGGGGGTTTTCTAATTTCCATATTCTGGCAGATTGCTCTCATTTAAGATGCTTATCTTCCTCTTCCTTGGGAATCTTCTTCTAGGGGACCCTTTCCCAACAATGAATCAAGCTTTACCCATTTTTCCTATTTCAATCTTCCCCTTTGCTACTTCACCCAGTAGCCCCTATTTTTCTTGAGAGACTACCGGAATTATTTTTCCTTCATTGTTCACCATTAATTTGATTTGAGCTTATTCCTCACACATTCCTCTATATTTTCCTCACCCTCTGTGTCCTTCTTTGTACCTTTCCATCATTTTATTTAGTCTTACAAAAAAAGAATCTACTTCTCATCAGAGAAATACATTAATTTCCTCATTTTGGATGAAAGTGTACATTTTCCTGAAACATTTCATTCATCAAATCTTATGGTTACCTGAATATTTTATGCATTCACACAAAAGAATTTGGTATCATGATCAAGATGATAAACTTTCAAGGTTTATTTAGTATTTACCCCCTGATGCTAATATAACTGAAGTGTGTGGAGTAGTTTTCCTTCTTTTGATTAACTACTTTAGTTTTGTTCTCTCCCTTGACACAAATGCCTTAGGCTATCTTCAGATTCAGAGCAGGAACAGGTATTCTGACCATTTTTCTCCTTTACTTTTCATCAGTTCCTGAGCCAGAACTGAGACACTCAATGTGTCTCTCACTCAAACACAATCAAGTGGGGAAAACAACAGACCTACTCTAATCAGTATCTTTTTTAAGGCAGATTTCTAACCTCTGGCTTAGTGTCCAATTGAAAGGTTCTTCTTCATATTGTGTGGGAACCAGAATCAGAATACATATGCATGCTCTGAATTGGGAAGCAGGGCTTCCCATACCTATCACCATGGAGTTCCAGAAACAAACTTCTTTCCAGGCTATTCTAAATGAACTTGCAGCAGGCAGAACATACTATGTATGCTCTGGGAATTCATTGGGCAAGCCCCCATTAACATACCATAGGCTGAAAGGTTTACAAAGTAGTTTACTTAGGACAATATCATTATTTGAGTATTACAAATATAATTACATTCATTTTTTAGATAAAGACATCTAGGATCAATGGAGAAGGTACCTAGGGGCTGTAATACTTTCTCTGATGTTTTCTTATCATCTGTAGATGGTATCATCTGTTGCAGCCTCCTTTTACAGCACTATGGAACATTGGAAATGCTCTTGGTTCACAGAGTTCTACAGCACTTTTATATTTTTATTTAGTTTGGGTTAATTTTCAGACTAAGTATATGTAGAAACATTTTCCATGTAGGCATATATTAACCAACTGAGGATGCAGTTGAAATTAGTCAGGAATCATAATCTGCATAATAAGAAGGTAAATAAATCATTTTTCCTTATGAGACAGGAAAGAGGCAGAATCAATTTTTTGCTGAAACTTTTTTGGAGAAAAGCCAAACTTCTATATATTGCACTAAGTTAAGAAAAATCAATCAATTCCAAAGCAAAGTCTTTTTACTTTGCAGTTTTCCATGTGAAAAACTATCAATAAATCTGCCAGTCATTATACTTTTTATAAATATAATAACACATTCATTCAAGAACAGTAGACAATTACAAAGAACAAAACTGGCAAGATACAAAAAATGCAGTATATCTGAGAGGGGATAAAATATACAAATAGTGTTTCTTCTATAGAGAACACTATCATAAGGATAATGTAGCCTTTCCATTTTATAACCTGTATTTATATATATGTGTGTGTGTGTGTGTGTGTGTGTGTGTGTGTGTGTGTGTGTATACACATATACTAGGATTACCATTTTTAAAAAAAATTTCAATGTTTTTCTCATCACTTATCTTCACCAATTTTATCTCTTCTGTCTACTCTCTATTCTAAAACTTGGGAAAAGTATTCTAATTTCTTCTATTTAATATTTGATTGACCTCTATTTTCATATATCTTGGGACTTGAGAAGCCAAGCTTTCTCCCCAAAATTGAGATAGGGAGAATAGGGAAATTATATCACAGTATTGCAGATGAAATCAATCAGTGAGAATTAGAAACAAGGACTCATCCTAAACAGAAAAAGTTCAAAGACATTAGAAAGCAGACATGTAAAAAAGATACAGGACTATCAGTAGAAATGCAGATTCTGGGAGGAAATAGACTTTGTCTTATCTGGAAACTGGTTGCTAGAATTTTTTTCTAAGGAAAAGACTAAGGATTTATGATGTGAAAACATCAAGGGGAATGGTGGTAAGTGGGTGTGATCTTAGTGAAATGTATTTTGCCAGTCACAGGGAAGAAGAGGAAGGGTATGGAATGGGGATGCCTAGAATGTTCTTTCTCTTGACTTCTAATGATCTCCCTTCTGTCCTTTGATTTATACTGTACTTATGTTGTATTTATATAATAATTTCTATATTTTGAGCTCAGTAGAATGTGAGCTCCCTTGAAGGCAGGAACCATGTTTCTCTTTCTCTCTCTCTCTCTCTCTCTCTCTCTCTCTCTCTCTCTCTCTCTCT
>JAJPUD010001700.1:92021-144600 GCA_023553655.1 Myrmecobius fasciatus | reverse complement strand
TGCTATTATTATCCCCATTTCACAGAAGAGGAAATTGAGATATAAATTAAACAACTTGCTCTTGGTCACACAGCTACAATGTATCAAGGTGGGATATGAGCACACTAGAACCCTATCCCACCTGTCTATAAGTCTAAGATAGTTCGGGAGGTCAAAACAGCTATTGTCTGCATGAGCTTTAGTTCATTAACAGAAAGATTTATTTTGTTGAATATGTACATTAAATACTTTACTATGGGGGTTAATAAATCATTCCTTACTACCTGGCACTAATCTTGAAGAATTTGACATTGATATTTCCCATCATGATTTTTTGCTATGTTCATGGAAGGACTTCAAGGGCATCTGTCAGTTCTGTAATTGTCATCTCTAAATCCCTGGGGGTTTGATGGTACTGATGTTCTTTTCCAGACTCTCCATAGTGTTCCATGGTTCTTCAAGCTTTGTGAAAGTGATTTCTTTATTGTTTTCATTTATCCCTTTTTAAGCCAACTGTTCTTTCTAGCAAATACCTCTAAGAGCCAATAACCTTTTTTATTGTGTACTGGGAGAGATGCCATATGAATATTCTTCTCTTGGTACACCTCCAAAAATAGGAAAAAGCTTGAGTACTTCAGTGGGAGCAGAGGGAGCTCTGAGGACATTACCCTGATCTAATTGCAAGCTATACACTATGGATTTCTTGAGGAATGTGGACAATGGAGAAAAATACTGGGTATTTTCAAAGGGATAAATCAAATGTAAAAACTATATTATATGATTTTTTCAGAAAACCTCTATGTTAGCAAGCCTTTTGTTGTAGACAAAAGAAAATAAAGTTAATGATAATGGTTGATAGCAATGTTTTTGATGGTCATGAACTTGTCTGCCTAGTCTGTTTATGGTTTGTGGTTCACTGCAAAATCTGTGATGCCATATAAAATAATAGAGCTGTGATTTAGGCCTTCCCCTGGACTGTAAATTATATTTCTCAGTGTGATCAATGGATTTTTATGGGATGCTGAGTGGTCACTAAAGATGGATATTATCCCACAGACTAGTTGGTATTGCTGGGAGATCTTATACCCATCTTTAATTCAAATATATGTTTTGTTAATGACTCCATTGCAAATAACGTTCCTTTTTGCAACTTTCTTTTTTCCCCTACTCTGCCTTTTCATTTAAGTGCCTTTCCAGCATTGAAAAAGTGCAATTTCTTTCCAGAAGATAGGGAATTGACTTTTTGATCAACAAACAATCAAATCTTGAAATTATCTGTCCTTTTAAATTAACTCAATCTTCTTAAAACAAAGTGCTGGGAACAGAATAGACAATCAATGAATACTAACCAATATAAGAGAGGTTTCATCTCTTAATTTTTTTTTTCCAATATACCTCCAACTAACAC
This sequence comes from Myrmecobius fasciatus, assembly GCA_023553655.1. Classification (NCBI taxonomy): domain Eukaryota; kingdom Metazoa; phylum Chordata; class Mammalia; order Dasyuromorphia; family Myrmecobiidae; genus Myrmecobius; species Myrmecobius fasciatus. Next base: position 143,213 of record JAJPUD010001700.1, on the reverse strand, counting down.
AGAAAAAAGAATCCAATTTTGATCCATTTTTGCTATGATCTCTAACTGAAATACCTTTGACTAATCCTTATTATGTTCATCAATCTAAAAGAGAAATATCTACTCTTGAGATATTTCAGATTTTACTTGGCATCTGGATATTTCAATTGGTATATGTGTCTGTATGTATTATGCTGTATATATGTATATATGTGTTTGTGTGTGTGTGTGTGTTCAAGCATGTATATATGCAGCAGGGATATAGTATACAGGACTTACAAAGTAGAAAAAAGAAGGGAAAATTACTCCTAAATTAGAAACCAGTAAGCTTGAACACATTCTCATAGAGAAGTAATGTGGAATAGTGGATGGAGAGCTAGCCTTTAGGACCAGGGAGACATTGAATTCAAGTTTCACTTTTGCTACATACCAACTATGTGAGCCTAATAAAGTTACTTAACCACACAATATTCTAGGCAACTCTCTAAAACCAGAAGTTACTACTTGGCAAAGGTTAGATAGAGTCTCTCCATCTAGGAGTAGCCTATACATTTAAAATCAAAGGTCAAGGGGCAGCTAGGTGGTGCAGTGGATAGAGCATCAACCCTGAAGTCAGGAGTACCTGAGTTCAAATCTAGTTTCAGACACTTAACATTCCCTAGCTGTGTGACCCTGGTCAAGTCACTTAACCCCAATTGCCACAGCAAAAGCTAAAAAACAAAATCAAAGGTTAAGTTTCTATTTCTTAATCGCCTACATTGTTATTAAGAATATTCAGCCTTCAATTATGTTCTTTCTTTTAGCCAAAATGTAATAATAGAAGGAATTCTTTTTTCACCTTCACCTTCACAGTTGAGGAAGATAGACAGAGGTTGATTTTGTTCTTAGGTCATGTGATTTGAACTGAATCTCTCATCCTCTACCACATCCTTGGTTTCTTTTTGGATCTGTTATAACTAGCAAAGTGAATCTTGGGGCATCTCACATTTCTCTAGTGCTGAGCTACATGGTCAGAAGCAGTACTTCTGAAAATGTGCAAGCTAACATCAATAAAATAATGTGTAGAGTTCTGAGCACAGTGATTGGTACACAATAGGTAGTTAATAAATGCTTGTTCCATTCCCTTCTCCTTTCACATAACCTACTGAGAAAACTTGGTTGAAATAAATATTGACAATTAGGTATTATCAGGAGTAATTAAACCGTTTGGTTTAATTCCTTGATAAGCTTCTAATTGTGTTAAGAATTTTGACTCTAAAGCTAGAGTGGACTACCAGATATGGCAGGGAGTCCTTGGAGGAATAGTTGGAAACAACAGCAATGCTCATTTGCTATTGAAGACTTTTGCATCTCATCACCAATACTGTATTCCATTTACCTAAATGCAATAAAACTTGTACCCTCACCCTATGAGGATGCACCCTCACAGGAAACACTGGCATTTAATACACTAGGTGACTGTAAGAAGAGATAGACAAGATGTGAGAATGACAAGTAGGGGTGATGCAAAATGCTGAACTTATAGACTTATTCTCTCCAGGCTTGATTGTTGTTGTAGTTGTGAACTGATCCAACCTTTCTGGAGAGCAAAGGGCTATCAAACTGTGCATACGCTTTGACTCAGAAGTGCCACTTTCCAAGGAAATCAAAAAGGAGGAAAAAAGGATCCACATGTACAAAAATGTTTGTAGCAGCTCTTTGTGTGATAGCAAAGAATTGGAAAAAGAGCAGATATGCCCATCAATTTGGGAATGGCTGAATAATTTGTGATATATGAAGGTAATATAATATTATTGTTCTATAAAAATGATGAACAAGCTGATTTTAGAAAAGCCTGGAAAGATTTACGTGAACTGACGCTGAGCAAAACAAGCAGAACCAGGAATACATTGTACATAGTAACAGCAAGAATATGTGATGATGAACTATGAAAGACTTGGTTCTCAGTGGTTCAATGATCCAAGGTAATCTCAATAAGTGATCCAAGGTAATCTCAAACTATTGATAAAAAATGACATCTGCATCCAGAAAAAGAAGTATGGAGATTGAATATAAACCAACACATGCTATATTCACTTTTACTTTGTTTTTTTTTTTCTTTTCTCCCAAGGTTTTTCCCTTTTGTTCTGATTTTTCTTTCCCAATATGATTCATAAAGCAATGTGTATTAAAAATAAATTTATTTTAAAAAGAAAAGGAATGGGCATCTTTCAAGGATTTGATGGACACCATGCATTGCTCATCTGGGTCAGAACACTCACAAACATCAAGACTGGTTTGATGAAAATGATGGGAAAATTCAGAAAGTGCTAAAAGAAAAACATGAACTCCACAGGGTATATCAACAGGATAGTCCATCCATATCTAAAAAGATAGCATGAAATTCCATCAAAAGTAAAGTACAATTGAGACTTAGAGACATGCAGGATTCTTGATTCAATAAGAAGGCAGATGAGATGAAATTCAGTTTTATGCTGGTGATAACAATCCAAAGTGTTTTTATGATGCACTGGGCCAAAGATCTATAGTACATTTCAAAACTCAGTGCTGATGATGCCACACTGATAAGTGATAAAAACATGATCTTAGAGAGATGGGCTGAACACTTCCACAACATTTTCAACAGACCATCAATCAATGCTGAAGCTATTTTTGCCTCAGATTGAAATCAATCACTTTTTAGCTGAAGTTCCAACTGAAGAAGAGGTTTGGGATGTAATTAGGCTACTTTTGTGTGGCAAAGCAGGAAGTGTTGACTCTATTCCAACTGAGATTTATAAGGTGGAAGGTCCATTACTCAAACTAAAGCTTTCTTAAATTTTCTAGGTAATATGGCAAGAAGAGGTTATGCCCCTGGAGTTCAAAGATGTCTCCAGTGTCCATCTTTATAAAGGAAAAGGGAATAGATCATCCTGTGACGATCACAGAGGATTTCTCTCTCAGTCATTGCTGGCAGGATTCTTGCCATAGTTCTTCTTAATAGACTAACCATACACCTGAGAAAAGGTGATCTACCTGAAAGTCAGAATGGCTTCAGAAGGGGCTAAGGACCAGTCGATACAATGTTTACTGTCTGACAACTTCAGGAAAAATGCCAGGAGTAGAACAGAAGTCTGTATACACCATTTCTTGATCTGGCCAAAGCCTTTGATACTGTCAGTCGTGAGAGCTTATGGAAAATTATGCCAAAATCTGGTTGCCCAGACAAGTTTATCAGTATAGTATGTCAATTTCATGATGGCATACTTGCCCCTGGTTCTGAATAATGGGCAATGCTCTTAAGCTTTCCCAGACATCAATGGAGTGAAACAAAGCTATATGCTTTCTCCCATGCTTTTTAGCATGATGTCAAATGCATTCAATGAGAACAAACATGGGATCAGCTACCGCACAGATTCCCCAACTTCAAGCCAAAACTAAAGTGGAAGGAGTGTTGATGCATGACTTTTTGTTTGCATATGATTTTGTACTCAATGCAGCCTCTGAAACTGAGATGCAACAAAATATGGATCGATTCTCTGCTGCTTGTGCTAATTTTGCCACAATTAATACCAAGAAAACACAAATCCTCCATGAGCTATATGTGAATCTATCAGTTTTAACAAATGGAGGTTTTGAATGCTATGGATAAGTTCTCTTACCCTGGCACTGTATTTTCCAGGAATGTCCACATTGATAATGAAATTGACACACAAATTGCTAGAGCTAGCTCAGTGTTTGGGAGGCTCCTAAGGAAAGTGTGGGAGAGGAGAGGTATTAGACTGAATATATAAACTGAAGGTCTACAGAGCTCTTGTGCTGGCCTCATTGCTATTTGCTTGTGAAACCTGAACAGTCTACTAGCACTATGCTATGAAACTGAATCAGTTCCAGTTGAATTATCTTAGGAAGATTCTGAAGATCACTTGGCAGGATAAGATACCAGACACTGACATTTTTTTCTTGAACTAAATTGTCAAGCATTCTAACTCTACTGCAGAGAGCACATCTCTATTGAGCTGGCCACATTGTTTGAATGTCAAATATATGCTTGCCCAAAAGATTATTTTTATTTTTTTAATTAAAGCTTTTTTAAAATTTTATTTTATTTGCAAAACATATGTATGGGTAATTTTTCAACATTAACCCTTACATAGCTTTCTGTTACAGATTTTCCCCCCTAACTCCCCACCCCTCCCCTAGATGGCAGGATATCCACTACATGTTAATTATGTTAAAATATTTGGCAAATCAAATATATGTATACATATTTCCAAACTTATTGTTGTGCAAGAAAAATCGTATCTACACAGAAGACATATCAGATAAAGGAAACACAATGTAAGCAAACATCAATCAAAAATATGAGAATGTTATGTTGTGGTCCGCATTTCACATCCCTCTCTCTGGGTGTATATGGCTTTCTTCGCTGAACAATACGAACTGGTTTGAAACATTTCATTGTTGAAGAGAGCCATGTCCATCAGAATTGATCATCATATAGTATTGTTGTTGCCATATATAATGATCTCCTGGTTCTGCTCATTTTACTCAACATCAGTTCATGCAAGTCTCTCCAGGCCTCTCTGAAATTGTCCTGCTGGTCATTTCTTACAGAACAATAATATTCCATAACATTCATATACCATAATTTGTTCAACCATTCTCCAATTGAAGGGCATCCATTCAGTTTCCAGTTTCTAGCCACTACAAAAAGGGCTGCCACAAACATTCTTGCACATGTGGGGCCCTTTCCTTCATTTATGATTTCTTTGGGATATAAGCCCAATAGAAATGCTGCTGGGTCAAAGGGTATGCACAGTTTGATAACCCAAAAGATTATTTTATGGAGATCTGACACATGGCAAGTGCTCACAATGTGGTCAGAAAAAGTGACATAAGGACACTCTGAAGTTCTCAAGAACTTTAGAATTGATTGTACGAGATGGGTGATGCTGGCACAGGACCACCCAGAATGGCATGCCCTCATCAGAGAAGCTGCAGTGTTCTATGAGTAAAGCAGAATTGAATTAGCTCAGAAGAAACACAAAATGTGCAGTTAGAGAAGCCACCCCAAATGTTCATAGAGACTATTTGTGTCAGATCTGTGGCAGAGCATTCCAAGCTCATATTGGCCTAATCAACCAGTCAGACACACTGTAACTTGGTTCTAACATAGTGATGTCATTTTGGTCTTCTAAGAACAAAAGGACAACATCCAACCAACTTGCTAATAGAAGGCTTTGAATTCTAGACTGATGAGTCTGGGCCTTATCTAATAGGAAACTACTGAAAGTTTTATGAATGAGAAAATACCATAGTATTCTGGGGAAATATGTGGTTTTGTAGAGCAGGACAATGTATACTTCCTCTACTTCCCCTACCTATTTATATTACCTCTCTCAATTATTCTCTGATCTTCATCTCCTGCTCTGGCTCATAGCACAAACAGCACTCTTGTGTGGTTGCTACAAGAATCTCTTTTGATTCCTGCATTTTCATTCTCTCAGGCTCCAGAAGTTGCAGAATGACCTTAGATTTTGTGTTAATAGTAATACATGAATTTTGCTAAAGTGTTATTTGTGACAAGACTCTTAAAACTTTAGAATTACAAAAATTATAATGCTTAATATTTATACAACATTTTTAATTTTGCCAAGCAATTTACAGAGATGATCTCATTTGAATTATCAAGCATGAATAGGTCAGGCCTTCTTAAACTTACTATATAATTTGATGGACCTCCTTGCCTATCTCATAAAAACAATATAGTTTTCAGAATAATATTGTTTTATTTTGTTTTGAATTTAATGTAAATGATAAATTTCAGTTAGAGGTGAGTGAAAATAAAGAGGTAATTTCTTTCCTCTCTAAACTCATGGACCACCCTGAGATCTTGTCTATGGAATCCAGGTTAGGAACTGTTGATCCCTGTTCACCTGGGATTAATCTTGGGTTCATCTTAGATCATATATTTGCCACTGACTTGGCATTTGGCATTTGGTTTTTGGTAAGACACAACCTTTGGGCACTTCATTTTTTTCCTTCTGCAAAATGGGCATAAAATATATTTTCTACTTATATAAGTTGTTAGTGAGAATGAAGCATATTACAATTTCCAAACATATCCAGTAGATCAATGAATTTTATTTTCATTTTCCCTAATATTATTAGATCTTATGAGACTGTCATGCTAGACAAATGTATGGTTCTTATTTGCAATGTTTCTGATAGTAATGGGCAGAAATGGGTCAATTCTTAGTGCTTGGACTTACATTAAAACAGTTTCATTCCATTTATAAGAGCATTTTATTTATTATTTTAAATCCAACATTCTTTCTATGAGAATTTCTTTTAAAATAATAGCCACTTTTTTGTGACTCCCACAAATAACAATCCTGTCTTCTTGCTGCTGACTCTGCACTCAAGAGCAGTTAAAAACATACTAGTTCCCAGGGCTGTCTTGACAGTAGGCAGCAATGCTAATATGACACAGGCCAGATTTTTTTTTCTTTCTGTAACAAAGCACTATATGAGCTACAGCCCTTCTGCTTAAACAAATTCATCGACCTGGTTGGTGTCAATTGCATTTAAAAAATGCAGGATGCTTCATATTTTCCAAGGGCAAAAGATATAATTGTTATGTGCTTACTTTTGCATTTTACCTAAGGAATTGTACTTGGTGAAGGGTAAATGTATTGTAAATTATAAAAGGTAACTGAAAGACTCTTGGGGTGAATATGATCATTTGTTATAATACAAACTTAGTTTATTCATGTGGGTTTTAAAAGTCTCTATTAGCCTGATTCTTCCTTTTAATAAGAAAGTATGAGTTGTTATAAAGCCCTGGGTGGAAAGGACATTATGTTCTCCTTTGTGTACTCTCCTATGTGGGTTTATATAGCTGGTAAAGAAATCCTCCCAGATATAGGTGTGTGTGTGTGAAGACTTGGGGCAGGGAGAGGAGAGGCTGCATTTCCTCTACTGTGCACCTCTATGAGGGGTTTGGCTTGAGATTTGTCAAGGATTAAATAGATTGCAAATTCTATTGCTGTAGTATTTCCAAAGTAATAATGATAATTTGAGCCATGTAAAAATAGAGTGGGCTACCTTATGAGATTGGTTCTTGATCTCTGGAGGTCATCAGTCGAGACTGGATAACCACTCATTGGGTAGATAATAGAGTATACACTTGGGAAGGTATTGGCTGTACTGGACTAACTCTTATAGTCCCTTACAATTCAGAGATTCTGTTGTTCCTTGGACAAAAAGTAACTGTTGGGATGCTAATCCTGTTTTGCTGCTGATAGCTGAAAAATGCTCTGCCCTTGGTCCTAACCAGATCCAAGGATGAACCAGGTTCCCTGACCCACCAAGTGCAAATATGAAACAAGAGTCAAATGGTGATGGTCACATTGTCTTATGGTCCTTGATGACATAAGGCTGTAGGGGCCCTTTTGAGGCTACTGTAGCCTGAATTCCACTCTGCAAGGCACCCTAACAGAAACATCCATATTCATAACTAAGACTGCTGTAAACCCAAACCAACCTATGGGGGAGGCTGGATTGCTGTTTGACTAAGTACATGTTTTAGTGGACTCAGCTCACATAGACAGAGCAAGCTCTTTCTCATGTTATTCCTGGAAGACATAATCTTGGCAGACAATCACCACGAGTGCTTTGTGGTCTCATTTTCATTGTCTACTAGCTTACACGGTTTTCTTTTGTTTTTTAGGATTAACTGCCGTATGATCCAAGAGTTGACATTATATTCCACCCTGGAGAAGAGGGTTGCCAATCAAGAAGTCACATGGTAACTGCAACAGCATGATGGCTCTGGAATGTAAATCAAATTCCAAAATTTATATCATCAAAACTAGCTACATTTTATCAGGTGTTTTTGGTTTTTTGCCTCTTCAGAAAATAGAGGCAAACCAAATTCTAGACTTATGGACCTTGATAAAACTGGTTCCTAATTTAAAAGCAATCTTGATTTCTTGAGATGTAGTGTTGATTACTATCTTGGTCTCTTTCACTCTCTGCTTCTTTAGGCTTAAGTGACTCTGAATCTCATAGAAAGTATTGGGCTGTAAATTATAATGGCATCAATGTATTTATTTCACTGAAGCAGGAAAAAGCATAGTCTAGCTTGGGCTCCTGGCATGTATTCCATCTAAAATTTCTGTCTGGTTTACTCAGCATATATTGGAAATGAAAAAGAACATGTCAGTAATATCTGTATATTTGGTTATTCATACAACCTTTTTGTTGTTGTTGTTAGCTTTTCCCTGGCATTGTTCCAAGACATCATACAAGTTATCAATCTTGCCAGGATAGGCAGTGTTGTCTGACCACTTCCCTTTTGCAATTAAGGACGGTAACCACTTGCTTACGCACAGACTGAGACCATCATCTCTAACCCCAAAAGAGGCCAGAAACTCCCAGCAATTCCCACTGAAGGAGGGGATCAAGCTGAAAACAACATATTGTGTATTTTAAAGCTGAAACTCTAGCTGTGACTGAAAAGATTAGGAACATACATTAACACCTTGCTTTTATTTATCCTGTTGCTTCCTTGGATCTCAATAGCTATGGAGCAGGGATTATAATTGCAGCATGTTTATAAGCACTTTATTTATATGTTGATTTTAAATATTTTTAATATTTATTTTCAAATCACTATTGAGCTAGAGAAAAAAAACTAAAAAAGAATTTCTTCCCCCACCCTCCTTAAAAAAAAAAAAAGAAGAACCCAAAGAAATCCAAGAACAGCTGCCTGTCTTTATTTGCAGGATCGCCAACAAATAATCTGGGTTGGTGTTGGTTGCCATGAAGGCATATGTTTCCAGCCTTGTTCCTAGAGTTGGTTAGCTGCTCCACAAATAAAATTTAGCCTAGACACACAGTGGGCAGGTTTTGTTCACATAGGAAACCTGCCAGTTTGGTGACATGGATAAAAGTCAGGTCACTGTTAGTGTGGTGAGCTTTTTGAGTTTGCTTTTTGTCACAGAATCTTGGAATGTTAAAAATAAGAAAGAACCCTGGGAAATCATGGAGGTCAACCTTTCCTTATCTCCTCTCTGGGTGTCCTTCTCTGTGTTATCCCTTTCTAAGTTGGGAGTCTGAGTTAAATCTCCTAGATTACTGCATGTCTCCTTACTTGGTGGTTTAAACAAAAATAGGGAAGTAGGACAGACAGTTAGGTTTATTGTGGATAGGAAAGAACTGAGGAGCTAGGGCTGATTTCGGTTGGAGATAGGAAGGTCAGGTTAAATTGCTTCGGGATCATCCAACCAGGTAGGAATGCACACACACACATACACACAGACACACACACACACACACACACACACACATACCCTTTAGAACTGGAAAGGTCTTTAGAGATCATTTAGTCCTACCATGTCTTTTTATAAATGAAAAAAATCAAAGTCCAAAGAAATTAGATATATTGTCTCAAGGTACATGGCTAGTTACTGGTAGAGCTGATACTCAAACCCAGTTCTCATTCTGTATACAATAACCTTTTTATGTATCTTGTGGCTTCCTTTCTTATGTTCTTTTCTACCTCTTGGACAAAAATAAAAGCTTCCTAAGGTATTGAAAGAGAAAAGAACTCACCAAAATAATGTACATGGAGTGTAGGATATGGCTCATACTATAACTGAATATACTTTCATGCTATTTGGATAGTTTTGAGATATTTATGTTATTTTTGAAGTATGTTATAACTTCCTTTTTTCTGAGACAATTGAGATTAAGTGACTTGCCCAGGGTCACACAGCTAGAAAGTGTTAAGTGTCTGAGGTCAGATTTGAACTCAGGCCCTCCTGACTTCAGGGCTGGTGCTCTATCCACTGCGCCACCTAGCTGCCGCATCTTAGGAAGATGAGGACTATAGTTTGTCCATGAGGGGCATTTGAAGTTTAAAAGAACTAAACAAGTTGGAAAAGAGAAAGCTAACATATATTTCAAGAATATGAAAGATGTGGGATATAATGGCACACCCACCTGTAACCCCAGCCAAGACCAGATGATTTCTTAAACTCAGGAGTTTTGAGTCACATGTCTACACTAAAGCCAGCATCAATTTTATGGGTCTGGGAATAGAAGGAATAGAGGTTGCCCAAGGAGGATCAGAAATTTATCAAGTGAAAGCTAACATGCTACTCTGTGGTTGAATAGGGAAAAGTAGCCTGAGTATTTCTGGGTTGGGAGAAAGAGATAGAGACACATTGACAGAGAACAGAGAGACACAGAGAGATATAGAGGAGACACACACAGAGAATAATGATGGTTACAAATAGTTCTAAAAGTGTGATTTATAGCCTGAAGAATTTAAGTTCTCTTTAAGGAAGAATTTTTGAAACTGTTTTTAAATTATGAAATTAATTCTCCTGGGGAGGGATAAGTGGATTGGGAGGGGAAAGGTTAAAAATAGAATACACATTCATCTGTCTGGATAACATAGGACTAGAGGGATGGATGCTCCTGAACCTCTAAACATTGTGAGTTTAATAAATAGTAATTAACTTGCTGAGTCAGAGTGAAGACAAAAAATGGTAATATAGCCAAAAATGGAAACTCTTCCCATTTTTCTTATTCTGAAATACTGACATAATATCCCTTCTTGTTTTTTTCTACTCTCATCAGATAAAACCGATTATCATGATCATCTGCTTGAAAAATCACAGAAACCTATTAACATGTATTTGTACTGCTATATCCTATTCCCCTTTCAATTCATTTTTCTCACTCATCTTCCTGATATACATATCAAAAATTATCATTCTTTCAATCAGTGTGGTTTAGAATGGGGGAAATTTGGAATTTAGAAGATTGAACATAAAGTCATGGGATCTCAGTTTACATAAGACTCTGTTATTTACTACTTAAACCTTTGGCAAGTCATTTACATTTGGGAGTCCCTCATCTGCCAAACAAGGAGGTTGGATTAGATTTAAGTCTATGAACCTATAAACAAATGTGCTACTTACCTCTCAGGTGGAAAGAAAGTACTTTGTAAACTTTAAATTACTATATAATGTTACTGCTTTTATAACAAATCTTCAAGGCTCTCCAATCCCTACTAAGCAAAGTTAAAATTACTTAGTCTATTATTCAAAGCTTCTTCTTAATTCTATAGGCAATCTTTGTATGGAATATCTTGATTAGCATAGGTAATTTTATGTATCCAGAAGTTCTGGGCAGTTTTTTTTGTGATTATTTCTAATATGGCTATTTAAGTTCTTTTTATTAATTTGTCATTCTTTAATTGTCTCTATGCATTGTCTTCAAATTCAGTAAGTTTTACTTGTATTGAGATTTTTTTAAAACATTATTGATTTTTTGCTTCTTTTCTTCCAGATTATCCTTTGCTTCTGTGTGTTTGGATTCCTAATCAGTTACTATCTTTTTTTTAATGAGATTTGCCACCAGGGAATCAAATTTTTCTACTTTTTTAAAATTATTTCTGCTATTTAACCACAAATTCTGTTTTTACAATTCTTGTTTTTTTTTTAATCTATTCAGGAGCATTCTGCTATGGTTCCATTCTATCTTAGGTTTGAGTAATGGGATTGATTATAGAATGGAGGAAAAACCAATTGAATGGATCTTCCCCTTCTAGTAAAATCTGAGTGTCCATGTTAACACAAGGGCATCTGAGTCAAATTCCATAGTCTATTGCTCTAAATCTTGAACAACCAGGCATGAAGGTGAGTGGTAGGGTAAAACATCTGAATTAGTTAACAACTGGTGATTTGAATCTCAAGGGCTCTCTAGAGATATAGGTCTCAAAATGTGATCTTTAGACCACTGATAATTGAAAGACTAGTCATATTTGGTACTAGGACATCATGTAGATTCCAAAAGAACACAAACCATTCATTTCCTCATATTCTTTAATAACAAGAAGCAGATAATAATGGTAATAATAATCACTAGCACTTATACAATGCAAAAATGTTTTGAAAGAGGTATACATATGTAATCTTATTTGATTCTCACATGAATTCTGTGAAGTAGTTTCTATTTTAATTCTCATTTTATAAATGAGGAAACTGAGGCTGAGAGTTTAGGTAACTTGCCCAGAGTCATACCATTAATAAGTATCTGAAACTGATTTTAAACTTGAACTCAAGTCTTCCTGACTCTACATTCAGCATTCTTACCTACTCCATCACTTAGTTGCAAAAGCATTTCATTTCAATATTAAATGTAGAAGGTTTTGTTTTGTTTTTAGTAATGAGAAATTAGAAGAGGAGAGGTAAATAATTTGGGGGGTCTTCTAGCCTTGTCAAAAATCATACGTGGTTTATAACCAAGTCTTATCTGAATTTTTTGGGGTCATCCTAGGACAGTGGGAATCTTTAAAATTAATCCAGAGTGTCCTTTTTGAGATTAGGTGTGGTTCACATGGACCCTAAAAGGTTCTGATTGTCTTGCCACTCCTGGTGTGAATTCCTTTAGGAAATCTAGCTCAAACCTTGGGCAGAAGAAGACCCAAGTGTTTTGAATGACTCTATTCTTCTAAGGTCCTTGTTTCTACTGCAGTAAAGAATAAAACATCATGTCCCCATTAAGCAAGCTGAGGCATCACAGAGGAGTCAACAAGTGGGTGACCAGTTCACTTCAGACCATGAACCTTGCCCAGATGGTAAAATTGCTACAGCCTCTTTTGTTTTTTTTTGAGGACTGGGTGACCCAAGTTTTTTTCATTAGAAGATAGGGTAGAAAGACTTAGGAAAAATCCAGGAGCAATTTACTGCACTTTTGTGATACTGGTTGTTCTCCTCACCAATTCCCAAGAGAAATTTGGATGAATGTTCATTCTACCAAATGTAGAAAAAAGTTTTACAATTCTACCATGGATCTAAAACAGTTTGAAGCCATGACATTGCCCAGACTGACTGGGCAGTGGAGCCCCTTACTTACGATGTATTACAATTATATTTATTTGTCTAGACTCTCCTTGGTGTTGCAAAACTGACCCCTGTGGACATTTTTTTTAAAGTGAGACATTATAGCTTTATTCGTTTCACTATTCTCTGTGGCTCCAAATCTTGTGGTGAAGAAACTCAACCAGACTGCAAGAAAAACCCAGCCACAGTGGAACTAAGTCGACAGAGATGCAGAATCCTACTAGAAGTGGAATCCAGTGAGGAGTTGTCACTGAGGACCCTTCCTGCCTGGACTGGTTTTCTTTCTTGTGGCTATTTTACATTCAAGATGGGGAAGGTATCTGGGTCACTTGGGTAGAAAGGATCTTCACCTACTAATGGCCTTACAAAATAAAGTTAATAAGAAGGAGCGAAGGGGGGAAGGGTAAGAAAGAGAGGAAACAGCACACACAAGTCTTTCCTAAATATATTTTTCCCCTGCCCAGACTGTGGTAAAATAGCATGGAGACCAGCCAGCCAGCCATGTTTATCTAAGCTATTGACTAATCTCTGAGTTCATGTGGTGAGCTAGTTCATGAAGTTCTTGAACTTTTATTATTCTGGGGCTTCTGGCTGGGTGGGAGTGAGATAGGAAATTTGGCACCAAATGAAGAAGTAGACCTTTAAAAAGAATCAGTGTGGCCATGCCTTAGAGAAAAGAGATCAAGAGATCTAAATTTTTCTCTCCAATTCAGCTATGAAGTCTCTGAGAGAGCTTTCAAAACTACTTAGCCAATTTAGGCCTTACTTTCTCTTTTTCAGAAATGAAAATAAAATTATTTAAGAATATTTAGTGACCCATACATAAATATATCAAATCATACTCATCTTTTAAAACTCAATTAAAATTATTTATTTCACTGAAACTTTCCCTGGTCTCACTCCAACCAGTTGTAATTCTCCCTTCCCCCCCCCTTAAGTTCCAAAGAATTTGTTTAATACTACTCTTATGACATTTTTAGCATTCTCTCTTATATTATAATAATGAGTTTACTTGTCTCAATCCTCACTAAAGAGGGAGATAAATAAAATATTTATTAAGTACCTAGTTACTGTGCTAATCATCACTAGAGTATAAGCTCCTTGAGGTTAGAGACTGTGTCATTTGTTTTTATACCTTTCTAATTCCTTGTATAGTCCTTTTTATATATTTGCTACTCAATATGTATTTGTTAAATTAACAAATAAAGAATGAAGTATTATGGACATCAATTATTACACTGGGTTATACAGCACTCAGGTGTTTGTCTTTATGTTAAATATCCCTAAAACACTGCTATTTTCAATAAAACTTTTTTTTTGCTAGTTCCCTCATTCAGTACAGTACAGTATAGCAGTGTAGACCTTTCTAATCATTATCACTTTACTGTTCCTAATCTGCTGCCTCTTTTTTTTAAAAAATTTCTCACATAGTTGTCTAAGAGCTTAGAAATATTTCTTCTACCAAATAATGTTCACAGTCTTGGTGCAAACCATTTCCCATGATGCTCAATGTTTTTCTAAATTAATTCCTGCGAATGATCGTGATATAGATACTCTGCAGATATAAACTTTTGAGGAGTTAGGAAGGAAGAAAATGGTACTATCTTTTGGCACACACTCATTTGAGGTTCTGGTTTTCAAAATTAACCTGATTCCTATTGACATACATCAAGAAAGATTATGATTTTTAGACTCAAGACTCCACCTCAAAAGAACATTACCTCCTTTTAGGAAGGATGAAGTTAGGGAAAGGTACCCACATGTGCAAAAATGTTTATGGCAGCCCTTTTTGTAGTGGCAAGAAACTGGAAATTGAAAGGATGCCCATCAATTGGAGAATGGCTGAATAAATTATGGTATATGAATGTTATGGAATATTATTGTTCTGTAAGAAACAACCAACAGGAGGATTTCATAGAGACCTGGAGAGACTTGCATGAACTGATGCTGAGTGAAATCAGCAGAACCAGGAGAACATTATACACAGCAACAAGACTATATGATGATCAATTTTGATGGACATGATTCTCTTCAACAATGATGTGATTCAAACCAGTTTCTATTGTTCAGCGATGAAGATAGTCAAATATATACAGAGAGAGGCCTGTGGGAACTGAATGTGAACCAAAACACAGCATTTTAACGCTTTCTATGAATATTTCCATGCATTTTGTTTTCCTTCTTAGGTTGTTTTTTTCTTCTTCTCTTTCTAGATCTGATGTTTCTTGTACAGTAAAATAACTGTATAGATATGTATACATGTATTGTTTTGTCATATAATTTATCCTATTTAGCATGTATTATATTACCTATCATTTAAGGGTAGGGGTGGGGGGAAGGAGGGGAAAATCTTGGGAAAAAAAGTTTTTGCAAAGGTCAATGTAGAAAAATCACTCATATGTTTTGTAAATAAAAAGCTTTATTTAAAAAAAAAAGGAAGGATGAAGTTGATTTGGTTTAGATGCTCGGGATCTGCATTTGCCATTCTCTACTGGTAAATGTTGCCAGAAGTAGAAGAAGATTCATCCTCATTATAAATCTCTTCTTGCCTCTGAACTTTGATAATTCTGGAAGAAAGAGTGACAATGATGACTTTTTACAACTTAGCTCATGTGCATCCAATTGATGTGCAAGTCAAGACATCACCTCATGATATCATGGATCCTCTGTGAAAACAAAGAATTAACAATTAACATCTTCTCACTGAGAGATTCCTCAGAGTCTGTTGTCCTACTAAGTAGAGCTACCATCTTAAGTGGATTGAATGTGTTAATATTCAAAAACATTTTTTTATTGAAATGAATTGATCAGAACCTCTTTTTTGAGAGAAGCCACTAATCTTCACCTTTTGTTCTGAATGTGAACCTTTGGTGTAGATTGGGAAGAATACAAGAAAGTCATGTGATAATACAGTCAGTGTTTCTGAATGGATCTTGAGCAGCTACTAATAATGTACATATAGGTACTTATTAACCTTGGGTTGTTTATGATGATATCTTGTGTGTTTGTTGATTATAAAAAATTTTTGTTCACTATGTACTTAGTTTCTTCTGATAACAGAGTGGTTATTCCAACACTTTGGATATAGAAGGACCCAATCTGTCACTACATGATATGAGACAAGTACAAAAAGATATTTAGTAATACTTCTTGATATTCTTTTTGGAAAATTAAACTGATCTTCTCCTAATCACATCTTTGAATATTTCCTTTATGTTTCTTCTGCTTTTCTCAAGACTTGGCTAAACGAAAATGACTAATGAAAATAAATGCTTGTCTTGGAAAAATTGGAAGAGTTTTAATTCCTCTATCAGTCTGCCATAATTTTCGAAAAAGTGGGTAACATAATCTGAAGTGGTGTCAAACTCAAATAGAAATGATTCCTATTAACAGCATATTGACTTAAAAAGCACAAATTAATATTATGTGTTATACTTTTATGTATTTTGTTATACATTTCCTAATTATATTTTAATCTGTATCCTGTAGTTCTCTAGGCTTATGCTATTCCCAACTAGGTGTTGCAAGTTTGATACCTCTGGGATAGTGGATAGTATTCTAGACTGAAATCAGCAAGACTTGAAATCAAATCCTGCCTCTTCCTATCTGTATAGACCCAGGGTAAGTCATTTAACCTCTGTCAGCCTCATGTTCTTATCTGTAAAGTGGGGACAAAAATAATACCTACCTTAAAGGTTCATTGTGATGATCAAATGAGGCAATGTTTTGTAAACCTTAATGCTGTATATAAATGTAAGCTATTTTTGTTATTATTATTAGCTCCAGAAACCCTGTTAAATGCATAGAAGTAATACACTAACAAATAATTTAATTTCAATTGCATGTATGTGTGTATATGTATGTATATGTATAGACATATATGTGTATGTATGTATAATTATGTGAGCAGTTGGGTGGCACAATGGATAGAGCTCTGAACCTGGAGTCAAGAACACTCATCTTTGTGAGATCAAAGCTTACTAACTTTGTGTGACTCTAGGCAAGTCACTTAACTCTGTTTGCTTCAGTACCCTCATCTGTAAAAGGAAATGGCAAACCATTACAGAATCTTTGCTAAGAAAACCCAAAAGGGGGTCTCAAAGAGTCAGTTATGATTTAAACAACAAAAATGTAAATATGTCTCTAAGTAATTATTTATATGTGTGTATGTAATAGAAATGGGTAACACAGCAGAAGTACAAGGCAATAGGAGGCACATGCTTATATATGTTCAAAGGAGACCTCGAGGGCCCTTCCTGAACCTCAGCTTGCCATTTGGGGTTCTTTTGGAAAAGATACTCAAGTGATTTGCCATTTCCTTTTCCAGTTCTTTCTACAGATGAAGAAACTGAGGCAAACAGGATTAAATGACTTGCTGAGTTAGTAAGTGTCTGAAGCTGGATTTGAATTCAGGTCTTCCTGACTCCACACCAGGTACACCATCCACTGTGCCACCTAGTTACTCCATAATATCTTTTACCAAGTACCAAGACTCCATGAACTGGAAGCATATCCTGGCTGATATGCTTAATTTGTTCTTTGAAAATACTGTGTTTGGCAAAACAATTCCCTGGGAGTCATTCATTTCATGTTTTTGTAATAGCAATATTGCAAATGGTTGAACCATATTAAAATAGAAAAGACCAATGTTTCAATAAGGTTTTGTTACCACAAATTAAGAGTGCTATTTCACCTGTGTAATAGAGTTGAAAGAGTACCAGATTTTAAGTTTAAAAAAATCAAGTCCAAATCTTAGCTCTATTTTTTTTTTACTAATTTGTATGACCTGGGACAAGCTATATAACTTATATTAGCCCATTTCCTTATCAACAAAATTTAAAGGATATGGACTAGATAATTTCTAATATCCTGTCTAGGTCTAAATTCTAAGACCTCCCCTATGGCTAGGGAATGATAGAGAAATGGGTTGAATTAATTCATTTCACAAATAGAGGATGAATTGGACAAATATACTGAGGTAGAAGAGTGCAGGATGAGATAAAAGAACAGCTAGTCAGTTAGCTGGATTGGAATGGAGATAATATTAAGTAGAGGATATTTACAAATGCAATACAGAAATGATATTAGGTTCACCCCCCCAGTACAACAGACACTTTATTCCATAATAACTGTTTTACATAGAAGAGTGGAATTTCAGAAGACTAAATTCAGTGCAGAATTCCTCTAGTCTCAACAACAGAGTTTTTATGATTTTGGCACACAAAAAGAAGCTTACAATTTATTGGCTGAAAGGACATGATCAACAGGAGAGGCTGACCACATTTAAATGCTTATTGTAATCCTATTTGCAAACATGATTAAAGATGAATAAATGGTAAATAATTATAAATATTTATGTGCAACACTATATAAGTTACATTATTTATCTACTAAGTATTTTTCCCATAGGTGAAGAGATGGCCTTCATATGCTCTTTATAGTAGATATAAAAAAGAGCAGAATGACTGGTAATAGATCTGTTTGTTTTTAATTTCTACAATTACTTGCTATAATTGAAAAAACCCTAAAGAAATTTCTTTATATTCTCCTTATTTGATTTGATTTACTGGTTAAGTAATTCTGTCTGAAGTTTCTGTTATTTGAATAAAAACACTGATTTTATTGTGTCAAAACGAGTTTTTGTTACGTTTGTCTTTACAAATTCAATATCAAAAAGTGTGGGGGACGTTATGAGACTTGTATTAAAGAAATACTATTATGCTCCATGTATGTTTTAAAAGTCCACAACAGTCAGGTCACATGGCCTTACAAAAGGAAAAATATAATCTGTGATATAGAGAGTTTTTTTTTTTAAGAATTAAGAATGAAGCTCTGGGGAAGAGGTGCTCCGATTTTAAGTCATTTCTTGATATAGAGGGAGAAAAGGAAAAAAAAGAGAAAAAAGAAGAAAGAGGAAGAGAAGGAGGAGGAGAAAGAAAACAAAGGAGGAGGAGGAGAAGGAAGATGAAGAGGAGGAAGAAAAGAAGGAAGAGGAAGAAGAGGAGAAGAAAGAGGAGGGGAGAAGGAAGAGGAAGAGGAGAAAAAAGAGGAGGAGAAAGAGGAAGAGGAAGAGAGGAAAAGAAGTAGGAGGAGGAGAAGAAGGAGGAGGAGGAGGAGGAAGAGGAAGAGGAGGAGAAAGAAGAGGAGGAGAAAGAGGAAGAGAAGGAGGAGAAAGAGGAAGAGAAGGATAAGGAGGAGGATAAGGAGGAGGAAGAGGAAGAGAAGAAGAAAAAGGAGGAGGAAGAAGAGGAGGAGAAGAAGGAAGAGGAGGAGGAGGAGGAAGAAGAGGAGGAGGAGGAGAGGGAGGAGAAGGAAAAGGAGGAGAAGGAAAAGGAGGAGGAGAAGGAGGAGGAGGACTTCAAGTTAGGTATGTAGAAACTGCCAACCATTTCTATTTTTCAGGGACATGATGTTCCATTCTTTTTGGGTTATATCCCTAGCATTTTCATTTTTGGAGTGTTATTCTTTATTTGGGGGGAACATACTTTTTTCAACAGACTCTTAGAAGAGACAAAAAGGACAGAAACAGGGATCTAATAAATAAGGAAAAGGAAACCTTTTTTATTTTTAAAAATATGTCCCCAAATGATCTTAATTTCCTTAGAAGAAGAAATCCCTTAACATGTCAAACTAATCTTCCAGTGGTGGATTTAGGAGAGGATATGGACAAGAGTTATATAGGAATGGGCAGAAATGAATGCATTGAGATTTATTTGCTGGAGAAGGGACTATCCACTTCAATGAAAACACACATCCATTGGAGTATTAGAGAGCTCCACAGAAATATAAGTATCCTCACAAAGACTTTGTAAATGCAAAGTTAGTACAGTATTTCTGAGACATCTCGTTAGTTACCCTGATATCTATTTAGCATATTAATGCTTAGATGTGACACAGTCATTTGAATTTTCATGCAGGAGATTTGAGTTATCATGTTATCATCACATTAGGTTATAGCCAACTCTCCTGGAATTTAATCTCTGAGGAGATTTAATCTCTATCTTGGTGTATCCCTGTATAATGATACTTTCCCAAGTTACTATCAAGATTTTGGTCATGATTCTGCTCAGAGACCTATTTGCCTATTCCTTAAAACAGAAGTTCTAAGAGTGAGGCAGATTATATTGAGGCCAGAATGGAATTGCATGTGGTGTATTGGCTAAAGTTTTACTACTCAGAGGCCCAAGATGGCTCAGTGTCAAGGTGGCTATGAGAGGAGAGTGAAAGACAAAAATTAAAACAAAAACCAAAGAGAAAATTGTTCAGTTTCTTCATTTGAAGAATGAGCACATTGGATTAGATAGAATCAGAGAGTTTCCAACTCTAGATCTAGTATAGTCAATAGTTAATAAACATTTAAGTGCTCACTATGTGTCAGGCACTATAGCAAGTGTTATAGGTACAAAAAGAAACAAAAATTATTAGAAGGCAAACTCAAGAAATTTTATAGACAGAGGGCAAAATAGAAGGAATTATATAAGAATCCTATTATATGCAAATGGATTTAGATAAGAGAGATTATCTGACAAAAATAGTCCTCTGAATATGCTGGCATCGCAAAGGATTTTCTGTAAATCAGTGCTTCCCTTGCTCCAATAAAGTTGTAATTGTTAAGACATTTCCTAGACTTATTCAGCTATCAAATCTACAACTTAAGTACCACCTGGGGTGGGGAGAAGAGCAAATCACAAAAGGAAATGGAAATGAAAATTAATTTTTTTAACAGATTAGTAGTGTCCTGACACAGAAGATTGTCCCTCAGAACAAGACTGGGTGCAGAATCTCTGCCTTGCATCTATAGTTAACAATTAGGAGATTTTGTGACTCACAAGTTTACCTTTTTGTTAACCAAAATTGAACTATCGATGATTAGTCCATTCATTTTTTCCAGCTCTTTGTTCATGGAAGGTATCAGTCTGTGGTCCCTCAGTTTTTCAAACACCTTGACATCCTCTGGCTGTCTTCCTGGGGTTTGATGCAACAAGACAAGCCCTTTGTTCAGAATAGTTAAATACACACAGCTTGCAGCCTCATCATCATGCATTGTCAGTTTGTTGTAGTGGTGGTGGTTGATCATCTGCTACATGATCTTGAAAGCTTATATGTAGGTTCACTGAAGCCCACAGTGATCAAGTTAGGTCCATCCGTGCTACAGAAACTTTTCAGATGCAGAGCATCAGCCATTGGCACTGTGGAAACAGCTTAAGCCCTGAAAGCATTAGCCAGATTTCTGCTCCACATTGATTCATCCTTCTGAAGAGGTGCATGAAAAATTCCCTGCATCTCCACCATCCAAGCCTGCATATTCTTCTGTCATTTCTACCATGTTGAGCTGAAAGATTTCTAATTCTCCATTCCCATGGCTCACTACCCCAGATCAGTTGGGAAGAGCTGTCTCCTAGCTCACCATGCCCTCCTGAACACACAGTCCTGCAGACTCTAGTCCACAGCTTCACCACTTGCAGTGCCATGTAGAGCTGGTCTTTCTGTTTGGCCCAAGAGAAATCCATCTTGTTGCCTTTGTGGCACCAGAGCCTGTACTAGATCAAGGAATTGGGTATTTTGTGTACTACAGTGGCGTAGGTGACCTGGACAAAGGTAGACAGGTGGCTGAGCATGGATCTTATCTTAGTGAACACTATTAATAATAATAACTAATAATTGATAACAACATGGCAGCCAGTCAGCCCTTCCTTGCCACCCACATCGCTTGTCTCCCCCAAGATAGCATGGCCTGGTGGACCTCAAGAGGCTCTGAGTGCACACGTACTACATCTATTTCAGGAGAGCCACTCAAAGAGGATCATTTCCCTCTTTGGTTCTGCCCTAAACTTAGAACAAAATTCCAAAAAAAAAAAAATAAAGATAAAAGGTATATCTAGAGCCTGCCCAAATTGGCTTTCAACATATATAATGGTTATTGAGTATGAGCAAACTTAATGTTGTTCCACAGAAAGTGTACAAGATGCTCAGGACTCATTGGAGTCCATGAACAAATAAAGAACCAGAAAGCAAGCAAATAACTCTTCAGCCCCATCCTTTCCTTCAAAGGGAATCTAACTTGGGTGGCTGTAAGAACAACTTTCCTTTGTTCCAATGTCTTTCCTTTCCCTAGAATTATCCAAAGCAAACTTAAGACTCATTGTACCACTCTGTCATTGAGACTTTACCACCTCTACTCCTGCCATATCCCCTGCAAGTAAATATTATTTGGCATTTACTGAATAATCTAATCTCTTTAACATAAGAACTGCACTAATGTGAGTAAGAGGCTTTGCTCTCCAAGCAGGATGCTTCACAGGAATCATGGGACTCATCTTCCTTTCTCCAAGGAATAGGAAATCTGTTCTCTCTGGAAAGCCCAAAACTAAATTCAAAAATTCTGGGAGTCTTCCTCTTCAAGTTAGCCATATGGTGAACTTCAAAATCAGTCTTATATAGGAAATCTTCCTTTGTAATTCTTTTGACCTAAGAAGTTCAAAATTTCTCTCCTCTATAATGGGGTCACAAAGAGTTGAATATAATTCAAATGAATGAACAATAATAACCAAACACAGATCATGGAGTTAGAAGATTCTTAACAGGTCACATAGTCCAATCAACCTTTTTTTCCTCTCAAGAAGCAAAAAGAAAACACTATATGAGTTAGGTGGACAGGTGGGGAGGGGAGGCAAATAATAAATATTTAATCATAAATCTTAGGAAAGTTTGTCAACTGCTAGAATTGAATTTGGCAATCAAGAGGGGAAAAAAGCACAAGGTTTTGTTCTATTTCCTGTTAACTATGGATAGTTGTTCAAAAAACCTCAAAGACAGAGACTTTTGCAAGACTCACATAAAAGTAAGAGTAGCTAAACAATTCTCTATCAACCAAAGCAGAACAATGTACAAAGTCTTTTAAAATAAGGAAGTCTAAGCTTCATATAATGCAATACACATTTCCCGTAGAAAATATAGCATTTATGAGTATATTGTCATACGTCAAGCCCAATGTCGAATTCCTTTATCATTAATTACATTAATTTATTAGTTACATATCCCATCTGCTTCTATAGTGAATTGGAAGTATCTTCTGATTAATTAAAGGTCAAAGCATGAGCTGTAAAAATTAGAAGAATGAAGAACCTTAAGGAAAATTAATACATACATACATATACAATGAAACATTGTGAAATCAAATGTGAATCTTTAAGATTAATTTTGGCCTTCATATTGACAATATAAATAATATAAGTCATTTCCTTTTTTTTTATAAAGGATTCCCTAATGTGGTTCCAACCTACCTTTCCAAATTTATTTTAGATTCATCCCCTTTATACACACTATGTTCCTACCAGTCAGTCTGATTTGTTATTCTCCATACTCACCTTTGTGTTTATGAATTCCATTTCTTTGTAAATGCTGAGCTCCATGTCTAGAATGAACTCCTTCCTTACCTCTTTCTCTTAAAATAATTAGCTTCATTCTTCTTTGTAGAAGAAACCTTTCCTTATTTCTCATTTACAGTTGCTCTTCAAATTATCTTATATTTAATTGCTCTTTATACATTATACCCCTCAGCAGAATGTAAGCTTTTAGAGAACAAAGGACTATTTGGAGACTTTTGGTTTGGTATACCCAGACTTTACCATGGTACATAGGGCATGATAAATGCTGAATTAGACTAAAAAATTGTCAGTGGAAAATTATGAGAATCTGCACACTCCAACAACTTTCAAGTAGGAATAAACACAACAAGCCCCTGAAAGGGTTTTAAATAATCCTTTTAAATTTAAGGGTCAGATAGATTATTTCCTACTAAACCACCATGATTTTTTATTTACATTGCCTCTATAACCTGTTACCTAAATTGCAATGTAGTTTGTAAAATTCCAACACAAATAAGAATGTTTTTTGATGATTAGAAAAAAATATCAAAAATAAAGGGTGAGCAAATATCCTTATCTCTGTTCTCATGCCTTCCAAATGATCTGTTAAATAACAAACATGGGAATACAAAAACATATGTTAAATCTTTAACAGAATACATACATCAAGCTTGTTTCTCTGAAGTGCTCTGGCTTTAACACTAAGCCCATGAATCAACAAGCTTAGAAAGAGAATATTATAGTTTATACCTCACATAAAGAAAAGAATGGTAAACAACAATGTTATTCTGCCATCCTTACTGAATAAGGTTAAACAAAAACCAAAATATAGCTAAATATGGTGATAGTTATTCGTCTTTCTTTTTCAAAGAGAACCAATGACATCATGGGTGAGATCTTGACTCACTTGTGAATAGGATACAAGTGAGACAGAGTTACACAAAGTCATTAAACACTAGTTTTCTTGGGCTGAAGTTCACTGTTGAGACAAAAGTCAAGACTATTGGTAATGTCCCAGGATGCAGTGGATGACCTTGACATTTTTGAGATCTGGCAAAGCTTTGCACCTTGCAAAAGCTTTGTAGTGCCTTGCAGTGCCCACTTCAGGTGCCTTCATAGCCATTGGAACAAGTCATTCTCATGCACCCATTCTGCTGGGAGGGAAGTCTTTACATGTTTGGGGTAGACTCCCCCTAACTCACAGGTTTGAGGCTTGTCAGTTACCCTTAACTTGGTTTAGTGGTTTTACTGCTGTACATGCTACAGCTTCTTGGAGCCACAGGTGAGAGTTCAGTGGTAGATGGACATCAGAGATGGATGAGATGCCCTGAAAAGAGCTCAGCAGCTCTCATGAGATGCTCAGGTACTAATCATCCCTTACCATCCTGTGCTGGTCAGCAATGTGGAAGCTAGTGGATTGCTTGAGCTCCAGAATTCTGAGCTATAGTAATGCTCAAGTCAAGCTGGTCTTCATATGTGGTAAGACCAAGTTGTCTAAGAAGGGGAAGAAATCCAAGGCAAAAAGAGAACAAGTTAAAGGTTCTGTGCTTATAAGCAGTGGGAATGGGTCATAAATAGCGATTGTACTTCTAACATGAGTGAAATGTGAAATACAGGGGGAGGGAAGGGGGAGGAGAGAGACACACACACACACACACAGACAGAGAGACAGAGAGACAGAGACAGAGACAGAGGAAGAGGGAGAGACAGAGACAGACAGAGAGTAAGAGAGACAGAGACATCATATAACATGGCAGTATAGTGTATTGGATAAAGAGATGACCTTTGAATGAAGAAGACCTGGAATCAAGTCCTGTTTTTGACACACGATATTTCTGTGTCTTTGGGCAAATAGCTCAACCTCTCAGATTCCCAGCCTACTCTCCAGAGTTCTGTGTTATATAGCAGCAGCCTCTCTGCTTGAGAAGAGAATATATTTACTCACTGGGCATTCCCTCAATAAAATCACAAATATGGCTTAACAAAAGAAAGAAAAAGTGATAACAGTAACATTTTATACATTGTATGTAATGATGGCAAAACATTTTGTATATAGTATCTTTTCTGGGCCTCCCAACAACTCTGTGAAGTACGCTCTACAGATTTTATCCCATTTTAGAAATGTGGAAATAGCCTCAGAAATAAAGTGACTTTGACTGCAGTTTTGTTACAATGGCTGACAAGGCCCACCCTCAGATCTTATGACTACAAATTCTTCTAGTGCACCAAGCTACTAAATTAGGATAGTTTGCTGTTCTTTTTGAACATATTAATGGAGTGCTTACAATATGTTAGTTGATATGCAAAGCATATATCAAGTATAATCCTTGCTCCCTGGAAATATATAATTGGCTCTTGAAAGTTCTAGAATTCTACTACCTTGGCAGCACATAGTCAAGATTCTATAATCCCTCATTGCCAGATTCTGTAAGTATTCAGACAGATATACAGTGGCCCATAATTCCCTTGGTAGTTAAGAGGAGGGCATTCAAGTGCCTGTATTTATGTTCCAAATAGATAGGAACCTTTTCCACAAATCTCATCTGCAGGAGACTTCCACTATGTCTTAATAACTGAGAATGGCTTTGGCCAGGTCAGCTGATACAACAGCATTTGGCTATGGTCACAGTGCTTACAGATTTATTTTTGAACAAACAGCTAGACATATAACTATGCATTGTAAAGGTTACCCCCAGTGGAAACTAAAGTGATATTATAAAAGGATATAGGTCTCTAGGTTTGAAGAGATGTTAAATATCACACAATATAGTTAATGCAATCATCTCCACCAACATCCTATTTCAATGAAGGCTATTCCAGTGGCAGGTCCTATCAATTTGGAAAAGCTTTGTGAATGGGTTTGGTGATTGATTGAATGTCCTTCATCCAGTGAGAGCAAGAGAGACAGAGATAGTCAGGGTGAATTTAGAGAAGCTTATCTCCAGAAAATTTTCCATCAAACAATGATTTCTCTTTTCTCCCTGCAGAGAAAGCTATGACAATATCTCCTAAGGTATAGAAAGGTTTCAGTCAAGAAAGAACAGTGTATATTCTCATGAAATCCTTGATCTATATAAGTTGGACAGAGGCTAAAATAACCCCTCTAATAAGACCCTTTCTTTTAGAGAGAAAAATAAAACAAAACAGTTGCTACAGATTCACAGAACACTGCAGTAGCTACTTTATAGTAGAGAAAGAAACATTTAAGATCAAATCTAAAAAGTTCAAAACAGACATTTCCCTCCAATTTGTTCATAAAAAAAGGGAAGCATGAAAGAAGTAGGATGGTGCTTTCCAGGACTCTAGGAAAATGCTAGAAGACCCAAGAAACTGAGAATTTGAGTATAAAAATATCAGAATGCTAAGGTAGAGAGTAAGAAGAGGAAAGGGTGGTCATGAAATAAATCTCCCACCACTCAATTTTGTAAAGAATTTATTGCCCATTTGGAGTAAATTTTGGACAGTACTTTTAGAAGCAGTTTTGCAATGGAGAAAAATGAAGTCCATTATCTAGTATTTGTGTAATAAACTTTAATTAATAAATCATGTTTTTCTATTAGCTACATTTCCCCTTGTCCTTTCCCCCTCAGCTGCATTTCTGATAATAATGGGGGGTTTTTTGTTTGTTTATTTTGTTTTTTGCTGAGGCAATTGGGGCTAAGTGACTTGCCCAGAATCACAGAGCTAGGAAGTGTTAAGTGTCTGAGGTCAAATTTGAACTCAGGTCTTCCTGACTTCAGGGCTGGTGCTCTATGCACTGTGCCACCTAGCTGCGCCAGGAAAACATTTTCTTAGAATATATTAAGTAATGATTTTTGGCCAAAATTGATTACATCTTATGAATTCTTTTTTAATTTGTGAATTATAAAAATATATTTCTACTATGTTTAACATATATTGGATTACTTGCCATCTAGGAGAGGGGGTGAGGGAATGGAAGGAAAATTGCAACACAAGATCTGCAAGGGTTAATGTTGAAAATTATCCATGCATATGTTTTGAAAATAAAAAAGCTTTACTAAAAATGAATTATAAAATTGTCAGTGCTATTTATTAATATATATTCCTGGAAGCAAAATCACTGAGAAATCATCAGGTCACAGAACATTGTTATGTATTGAAAGGATCTTACTTACTTGCTAATTTCTCAGATCTTCCCTTCACTGGATTCCTTGTTTGGTTTTCTTTAGATCTGTGGCCCATAATCTATGCCCTGTTGTATCCGTTGTCACTTCTGTGGTCTTAGTGGCTGGCCCAATCAGCTCATGATAATTAATGTACAAAGATCTCTAACATTTCATTAGCAAATGCTAGATAGAAAGAAAATAGAGTTCCCATGAGGAAAATGATAAAAATGTCTACATTATTTTTTCCAGTGTCCATTAACAGTACAAAGTATTTTTCCTTACCAAAAATAAAATGCAGCAGAATCAAGGAGAAAGAGAATGTCATTTGAATAAAGTTTTGTTAAAAGTAGTATCATTTTGTAGAATTTTAAAATTAGAGAAATTTGACAAGGTGTAAATAAAAAATTGTCCTTACAAAACTTGGAACCTTGCACTAAAGTGATTTTTCAGATTCAATTTCATAAATGATGATGATGATTGTACTTGAAGTATATAATGATCTCTATTATAGTATATTTCACCTCAAGAGAGTTACTGCTAAAAACATGAAAGTATTTGAATATAACCAAGTGCTATTAGTATATCCCATGGAAACTAGACCTATCACTGTGAGAATAGATTGTAATATGCAAGGCTATCCAGTAAGAGTAGCTGTCTATACACCTAGATGAGATATATGAGTCTGTACAAAGTAATATTGACCACTTAACCTGAATTATAATCTGAAAGCTTGCCCATTGGCAATTTCCTCTCCCCTCCCCCATTCTATGACATTTATAGCTAGATGGTGCAATGGATCGAACATTGGGCCTAGAATCAGAAAAGAAGTTCAAATTTGACCTTAGACACTAACTGTGTGATCCTGGGCAGATCACTTAAAAAAACTATTTGTCTCAGTTTCCCCATCTGTAAAAGGAAGAACATAACAGCAACTATCTCCTAGAGTTGTTGTGAGACTTAAATGAGATAATATTTGTAAAGTGCTTAACACAGTGCCTGGCACATAGTAGATACTCTACAAATGTTAACTATTGTTATTATTTTTAGAATGAGAATTTTTTTAGGTTCCCTTCACATGGAAAGGGAAACTAGGTGATGCAGTGTATAGAGTACCAGGCATGGAATCAAGAAAACCTTATTTTAAATCTGATCTCAGACATGTACTTGCTGGATGACTATGGCAAAT
Source organism: Myrmecobius fasciatus (assembly GCA_023553655.1). Taxonomy (NCBI): domain Eukaryota; kingdom Metazoa; phylum Chordata; class Mammalia; order Dasyuromorphia; family Myrmecobiidae; genus Myrmecobius; species Myrmecobius fasciatus. The sequence continues at coordinate 114,652 of JAJPUD010001700.1, read as the reverse complement.
CATTTAACCTTGTTTGCCTCAGTTTCCTTATCTTTAAAATAAGCTCGAGAAAGAAATGGCAAAGCCTTCCACAAAAAAACCAATGGGATCATAGAATTGATTGAAAATGACTGAACAGCAACAATTGCATTGAAAGGAACCCAATGGAAAAAATTTCTTGGTATTACAGGGATTGGGAAAGTTAAAAAGCACAAAAATGGGAGAGGAAACACTGCATGAAGGACAATAAGGAGGTCAGTATGGCTGCAAATAGTCGTTTACACGTGACGTGAGCCTGAATATAGAATAAATAAGGATAAAATAAGAATAAAGGGAATATAGTAAGGCATCAAGTCATGATAGTTGATTTTCTATAAAAAACTCCTTTGTTTGACATTTAAAATTCTTTAAAACCAGATTCCTTCTTATCTTTCCATTGTTTTTGCAGATGATTCTCCTCCATGTACTTTATGGTCCAACTACCTGCCTACTTGTTGGTCTTTAATTCATGTTTCTGAGCCTTAGTACCACCTGTGCCCCCTTCATAGAAATCACCTCTTCCTTATATCCTCCTCAAAAAATCTATGGCTTCTTTCAAGAACCAAATCAAGCACCACCTTCTATCTGAAACCTTTCCTGATCCTACCATCTACAAGCATACTCTTTTCCCAAACTATTTTATTCTTTGTAAATATTATGCATAAATGTGTGTGCTATAAATGCAACATACACATAAGTGTATGTTTTACATACATATACATATTTAATATACATATGCTATCTTCTTGAGAAAACTGCTGCATTTCCAGTAGCATCTCTGTAGAGATGGGGTTTTGTTATCTATGAACCAGACATAATGCTAATATTATTAAAAGGCAAATTGTATATATTCTTGTCATTTTTCAAAAGATTCCTTTTGTAATGTTACTATTTTTATAAAAAAAAAATACATAGGGGCAGCTAGGTGGCGCAGTGGATAGAGCACCAGCCCTGAAGTCAGGAGGACCTGGGTTCAAATCTGGTCTCAGACACTTAACATTCCCTAGCTGTGTGACCCTGGGCAAGTCACTTAACACTTAACCTCAATTGCCTCAGAAAAAAACAAAAAAAAAAAAAAAAAAAAAAAAAAGAATACATAGAATAAAAGAGAAAAAAAATAAGGAAATAGTCTGAAGTTTTATCTTTCCCTTTTGAAATCATAGTAAGAAAGGGCAGTATCCTTCATAAAAATTAAAAGGAAAGAAAAGGAGCAGATTGAGAAAAAAAGTAGCAAAGGCATGTTAGAAGAGATATCCAAAAAAAAAAGAAACACTAGCTCAGAAACTGAAAAGGACTATTTACAGATCTCAGTCCCATATTAGTTTTTGGGAAGCTCAATGCTGAATTAATCTCATAATGTGTTTGTGAAATATGTTATGATTATAGTCTGTATTAATAAATGAATGCATAAAATATGAGAGGTTACAGTTTTTCATAGCAAGAATGTATTAGGTTGTTAAGGACTGAAATATTACCCCAAAGTGCTTGTTAAAAACTGCCTAAGTGTGAAACCCAGAGAGCCTATAAAGGTTTAAAGGGGACTGTACCATTAAGGAACAAGTCGGTTCTCTAAAAGCCCCCACAGCTATGAATCATAATTCACTTGAAGTAATTGCAAATCAGCCTTTTCTGATTATGGTGTTGCTTGTGAATTGGGACTGAAATAATTCAGAGGCAAGAGAGAAGAGGAGAGAGGTCAGAGAATGCAATTGCCTCTCAGTTTCCTTGTATCATTATTATCTTCTCACATGAAAGGATCTCTTCTGCTGGTCAGAATTAGATCTCCAGCAGCCACTAGCAATTGGCTTCTATAACAAGCACCCATCTTCAGGATCTAGACGGTGCCTATAGAATATTTCATAGACTAGGTTACAGCACATTCCTTTTTTCTTTCATTTTAAAAATTTACATTAATACATATTAATGGAATAAAGCAAGCATTTCTATAATATAGTACAATAAAATTATTGTACATGAAACTGCAAATCTATTGTGCACAACTTACTATTTCTTTCAAATAGACAACAAAATGATCATGTAAATTTCTTTTTGTTCTTCCTTTTTTCTACCTTTTTTCCCTTGCCATACACACACACACACACACACACACACACACACACACACACAATTATTTTATATGTACTTCTATTTATTCTTTCTCTGGATGCATATAGTGTCTTTCTTCATATGTCCTTTACACTTAATTTGGGCCTTTATTATGGTCAAAATAATTTATTCACTCAAATTTACTCTCGAAACAATATTACTATTACTATATACAATCTCTCTTGGTTCTGTTCATTTTACTCTTCATTATTTCATGTAAGTTTTCCCATTTTTTTAAGGTCATTGAGCTCATCCTTTTTTATAGCACAGTAGTATTCCCTGACAATTGTATACCAAAACTTATACAGCCATTCTAAATACATTTTTAGTAAAGAGAACTCTTAACCCAAGGGGTTACTTTTTAAAATTAAATCTAGACTAAGAATAACTGGCATATTTAATGTATTTTAAGGTTTCCAAGGCAGTTGACTTATTTCATTTGAGCCTTACAACAGTTCCCTTTTAGAGACAAGAACTGAGTGAGAAAATTTAGTTGATTTGTTCACATTCATCCAAGTAGCAAGAATAAAGGACTTTGAACTCAGATTTTTCTTGATTCCAAAATCAGAGCTTTTAGTGCTACACAATAAGGCATTTCAAATTTTACACTAGCCAGGTTTGGTGACACACATTTCTAACTCCTTCAATAGAGGAGACTGATATAGGAGATTTCTTGATCTCATACATTGAGTGGGCTAAACTGATCAGGTATTCTCACTAATTTCTGTATTAATGTGGTAAAAGCCAGAGAACAGATAACCACCAGATTGACTAAGAGAGGGCAAACTATCCTATGGGCACCAGAAAATGGTGCCCATTAATGGTCCCTGTGATGATCAGAGTGAGACTAAAACATTGAGTGGCCTTTGTACTTCTAATGTGGGTCTGAGCGATTCAGATTGACCCAAATTCCAAACAAAACAAAACAAATAAAAATTTCAGAATAATTAAGGGAAAAAAACCTTACTCAATGCAAAATAATAATAATAAAACAAATCATTCAATCTACAGATAAGAAATTAGCATTGACAGAGAAATCCTCAAAAGTCATTCATACCTTAAGCATTTATTTAGAGAAAAAAATTTAGTTGGATTATTTTGTATTTATGCTGTATAAATTTGTGTGTGTATTCTTTTCCAGGATGTCTCATTCAATAGAATTTAAACTCCTTGCAGACAGAGAACAGTTCATTTTTATCTTTGCAACCCTGGTATTCAACGTAATACCTATGTGCTTGTTGAATGATTGTTTGTATATTTCCCAACTATATTCAAGCAGACAAAAGCTGCCAACTTCTGAAAATGTAATTGTGGCTCTGTGGAGGTAATAGTTTTTCTACCATCTGTGTAAATATTGCCCAAATTTTATTACCTTAGGAGACAGAAAATCTAGAATGATTCAGGAACAAGAGTCCTCTCCAGGACTCTGCTCCAGTCGGTAAATGAACCCTCATTTCAATTTTCCACTCCAGAAAAAAGGGTATCATAGCCTCTTCTTTGATTTTATATTTTTCATGAATAAAGGTAATTCTCTGTAAATTAAAAAGTCACATGCATGCATTAGGGCCATACTCATAGTTATGATCTGTGTTTACAGCCTGCCTTCCTCATCTTCTATTCCTTTAGTTAGCTCTTATTTCAGCACTTCCAGAAAGTAACAAAAACTGGCTTTGAAAGTCAGCTGCCTATGGCTTGGCGCTTGTAGCTTCTCACCTTCTTCATTCTCTCCTAAACTGGTAATTAGCATTTTGTTTGATAATATTTTCCCTTCGAGAGGTAACAAGTCTTGCCTTCCTTTTGTCTTAATATCCTCCTTTTTTCTTTTCTCATCTAGAACAAAGCTTGGTGTTATAAATATAGCAAGTAATTTAATTCATACTTGCCAAATAAACTGAGGAAAACATGTCAGAAGAAAGTGGACTTTGAAAAACAAATTAAATTGAGTGAAATTTATTAAAATTTATTAAAGACTGTAATTATGCCGGGGATGGGGGTGTGGATGAAATGGGATTTGCTTAAAATGAAAAACTCTCAGATCAAATATGCTTGAATACTTGATACAGAAATTTTGGGAAACAACTTTTGGGGGATAGACTTAAGGGATATACTAACATGTTTAACAATGACTTTCTGGGAAAAATGTATCATACACTATCAAAATTAGTCTACTCTATCACATTCTATCTATCTCTTTTAAACTTACAAACAACTAACAAAATAATAAATCAAGCCCTGATTTACAATGTTCGTTTATTTCTAAGATGCAAAATTGAACACTGAAAATTTAACAATCTGCTCTCAAGTCTCTGAGTTGACTCCAGCAAACCTGTGAATAAAAGAATCCTAAAATCAAGAGGCCCAAATGTAATGAAGAGGCACAGGTATTGTTTTACACATTTAATTTAGGATGACTGGGACCCAGTATCATAAAGACTTTCCTTGCAGAATATTGGATATGAATAGGGTCTGGGGAGAGTCCATCTTATTTTCTGCATCTTTTTTTTAGGAGGAAGATTAGTTGACCATTGAGACACAAGCAAATGAAAATCCTCATTGGAGAGTGAAAAGACAGTAAAAAATGATGGCAGGAGAAGATTAGAACTGAAAGCAGGCATAACAATGGTAATTGTAGCAGTTGATAAGTTGATAAGAAAATTGTAATTAGCTGGATCATTCTTTCCTCTACAAAGAACAACCTAATTGTGAGCCCCATCACAATCTGGGTCTTCTGTACTTTTAAAATTTTCATTTGTACCACTAAATTATTTGATAATGCTACTGAATTACATGCTCATTGGATTTTTTTTATCTGAGATGGAGAGAAATTGACAGTTGGTTGGTTATCCTTCATTCTTGATGAGGACCAAAACAATATCACTGTGTTGGAGTCAAGGTACTTTGAGCCCAACTGTGGCTGATCAGACTAATATTAGGTTGGAAGGCTCTATCACAAATAATTCATGAGAACATTGGGAGGGGAGATGGCTCTAAATTTGTAAAAAAAAAAAAATTGATAAAACGGTATGGGTGATGTTTTTTGACTCATACATAAATTGGGCTTACATGAGGCTGCTAAGTCTTAAATCCTCGGTCTCACTTTCTTTTCAAGAGTCCAGGGGCAAAACAAAAATCAAAATGACTGGCAATGGCTTGGGATTCAGTGGATGAACTTGGTATCTTTGTTATCTAACCAAGCAAGTTCAAATAGCTCCACAAGTCCTGCTTCTGATGTCTTCAGAATCTTGACCATGATTGTTCATGGGAAGTCTTCACATGCTTGGGGTAGATATCACCACCCATAGGTTTGAGACCTCTCAGTTACCCTCAACCTGGTTTAGCTATCTGCTAAAAAAGTTATTGAGTTGTGGCTGCTATGCATATTGCAGCTTCTTAGATCTACAACTGAAGGAATAAACAATAGAAGCAGATAGCAGAATAGATTAGAAACCATAATCTAATCATATGTTGTTTTCAAGAAACAAACTTGAAACAGGACATTAAACAGGAGTTAAAATAAAAGATTGTAGAATAATCTGTTATGCTTCAACTGAACTTAAAAAAAGGAAGGGGTAGTAGTCATAATCTCACACAAAGCAAATAGATTTAATTAAAAAGGATAATCAGGGAAGCTGCATTTTGGAAGGTACCATAGACAATAAAATAATATAAAATATTTTTTATAGAAGATTTCTCTGGTAAAGGCCTCATTTCTCATATACATACTGAGTATATAATTGAGTCAAATTTGTAAAAATAAGAGCCATTATCCAATTGATAAGAGGTTTTCAGGAGAAAAAAATCAAAGCTATCTATAGTCATATTAAAAATGTTCTAAATTACTGTTGATTAGAAAATAGCAAATTAAAACAACTGTGAGGAACCCCCTCACAATTATCAAAAATAACAAATGCTGGGGAGGGTGAGGGAAAATAGATACACTCATGAATTATTATTAGAGTAGTAAACTGGTCTAATCATTCTGAAGAATAATTTGGAACTATGTCCAAAGGGCTATAAAGCCACTGTATACTGTTTGACCCAGAAATACCCGTGATAGATCTGCATCCCAAAGAAACCAACTAAAAGAAAAAGGACTCATAAATACAAAAAATATTTCTAACAGCTCTTTTTGTAGTGGCAAAGATTTGAAAATCAATAGGATACTCATCAATTGGGGAATTGATAACTGTGGCATTTGATTGTGATGGAGTATATTGTGCTACAAGAAATAGAGGGGTAACTTCAGAAAGAAACATGACAAGACTTATATTAACTGATGCAAAATGAAGTGAGAAGAACCAGGAGATTATTGTGTACAGTAACAACAATGGTGTAATGATGATCAACTGTCAAAGACTTCGCTATTCTGATCAATACAGTTATCCAAGATAATTTTAAAGGACTTGTGATGAAAAAATGCCATCCAGCTTCAGAGAGAAAACTCTCTGAGTGCAAATTAAAGTAGATATATTTTTCATGTTCTTTATTTGTCCTGCTCTTGGGGGAAATATGGCTAATGTGGAAATGTTTTGAATTTCACACATAAATAAAAAGTGATTTTGTCTGTCTATTTGAGATTGAGAAGAGGAAGTTAATTTATGGAAGAAGAGATTTCTCCAGTTTATTATAGGGTGGGGAGATGGGTTGTGTCAATTAAAGAACCTATTTCTACAATTTTAGTAATTCCAGAGCACAACTACCAAATGAATTTTGAACCCAAAGAGATACAAATTAATAAGAAGATGGGTTAGTAGCATTGAATAGATTGTAGGTTTGGGAGATTACCTTTAAAAGAATCGGACAATGCAAACCTAAATAACAAAAGAGCTTAGACACAATTAGCCAAGAGAAGATTTTTTTTTATTTTAAATTTTTATTTTATTTGCATAACATATGTGTGGGTAATTCTTCAACAATAACCCTTACATAGCTTTCCGTTACAAATTTTCCCCCCAACTCCCCACCCCTCCCCTAGATGGCAGGATATCCACTACATGTTAATTATGTTAAAATATTGGCAAATCGAATATATGTATACATATTTCCAAACTTATCATTGGTGTGCAAGAAAAATCTTATCTACACAAACGATATATCAGATAAAGGAAACACAATGTAAGCAAACATCAATCAAGGAGTATGAGAATGTTATGTTGTGGTCCACATTTCGCATCCCTCTCTCTGGGTGTATATGGCTTTCTTCAGTGAACAATTGGAGGTGGTTTGAAACATATCATTGTTGAAGAGAGCCATGTCCATCAGAATTGATCGTCATATAGTACTGTTGTTGCCGTGTATAATGATCTCCTGGTTCTGCTCATTTCACTCAGCATCAGTTCATGTAAGTCTCTCCAGGCCTCTCTGAAATCATCCTGCTGGTCATTTCTTACAGAACAATAATATTCCATAACATTCATATACCATAATTTATTCAGCCATTCTCCAATTGAAGGGCATCTATTCAATTTCCAGTTTCTAGCCACCACAAAAAGGGCTGCCACAAACATTCTTGCACATGTGGGGCCTTTTCCTTCCTTTATGATTTCTTTGGGATATAAGCCCAATAGAAATGCTGCTGGGTCAAAGGGCATGCACAGTTTGATAACTTTTTGAGCATAGCTCCAAATTGTTCTCCAGAATGGCTGTATCCGTTCACAGCTCCACCAACAATGCATCAGTGTCCCAGCCCTCCCACAACCCCTCCAACATTCATCATTAACTTTTCCTGTCATTTTAGCCAATCTGACAGGTGTGAAGTGGTATCTCAGGGTTGTCTTGATTTGCATTTCTCTGATCAATAGTGATTTGGAGCACCTTTTCATATGACTATAAATAGTTTTAATTTCATCCTCTGAAAATTGTCTGTTCATATCCTTTGACCATTTATTGATTGGAGAATGGCTTGAATTTTTATAAATATGAGACAATTCTCTATATATTTTAGAGATGAGACCTTTATCAGAACCCTTAAATGTAAAGATGATTTCCCAATTTATTGCTTCCCTCCTAATCTTGTCTGCATTGATTTTGTTTGTACAAAAACTTTTTAACTTAATATAGTCAAAGTTATCTATCTGGTTTTCAATTAAAAGTTCCAGTTCTTCTTTGGACATAAATTTATTCCATCTCCACAGGTCTGAGAGGTAAACTATATTATGTTCCTCTAACTTGTTTACAAAATCACTCTTTATATCCAGATCATGAACCCATTTAGATCTTATCTTGGTATGTGGTGTTAGATGTGGGTCAAGCCCTAATTTCTTCCACACTAGTTTCCAGTTTTCCCAGCAGTTTTTGTCAAATAGTGAATACTTATCCCAGAAGCTGGGGTCTTTGGGTTTATCAAAAACCAAATTGCTATAGTTATTGCCTAATTTGTCTTGTGATTCTATCCTATTCCACTGATCGACTACTCTATTTCTTAGCCAGTACCAAATGGTTTTGATGACCGCTGCTTTATAATATAGTTTTAGATCTGGTACAGCAAGTCCACCATCTTCAGCCTTTTTTTTCATTAATCCCCTTGAAATTCTAGACCTTTTGTTTTTCCAAATGAACTTTGCTACTATTTTTTCTAGATCTGTAAGATAATTTCTTGGGAGTTTGATTGGTATGGCACTAAATAAGTAAATTAGTTTGGGTAGTATTGTCATTTTTATTATATTCGCTCATCCTACCCATGAGCATTTTAAGTTTTTCCAATTGACTAGGTCTGATTTGATTTGTGTGGAAAGTGTTTTGTAATTTAGTTCATATAGTTCCTGACTATCCCTTGGCAGATAAATTCCCAAATATTTTATACTATCAACAGTTATTTTGAATGGAATTTCTTTTTGTATCTCTTGCTGCTGAACTTTATTGGTAATATATAAAAATGCTGATGATTTATGTGGATTTATTTTGTATCCTGCCACTTTGCTAAAGGTGTGAATTGTTTCTAGTAGTTTTTTAGTTGAGTCTCTAGGATTCTCTAAGTATACCATCATGTCATCTGCAAAGAGTGATAATTTGGTTTCTTCACTACCTACTCTGATTCCTTTTATCTCTTTTTCTTCTGCCAAGAGAAGATTTTAATGCATTTTTAGGGAATCAATCAGCAAGAAAACATCTCTTGGAAGACGTGACATCTTCAATGGTCCTTGGTATTTCAGTTGTAGAGGAGAAAATCATGATATTATTACTATTTTTTTTTGCTCCTATATCAACAAACATTTAAGTATCTCTTCTTCCAGATGCTAGGAGTACAAAGATAGAGAAATCTAAACAAAAAACATTATGAGGTACTATTTGCCTTCAATGTTTTAAAATAAGGTTTGTTTCAAAAATAGCTATCACAAATGATGAAGTACAGAATCAACTAGTTTAAAAAAAAACAATGAATATTCAATTTCCAAAAATTAAATAAAAATAAAAGGTCCAGTGAAGGATATGAAGCAAAATAGATTTGTTTTATATATGAATGTTCTCCTTTTAAAAATTAATTTTCTCTCCTGTAATACTTGAGCAAATTAAAGGCATTTTCTTGCATATGAATAAAATATTGTGTTTGTATTATATTTTATTACTATTCTTGCTTCAGTGTCCACATCAATACGATAGTTTTTGATCAAGAGAATCATGACAGCAGAGAAAGTGCTATCTTTGACTAGCCTCTATTCAAATACACACCACAGTGTCAGCTATAGAACAGGACTATGATAATAAGTACTACATAAAAATGTTGTTTCATTCAAAATGGCCCTAGGCTTTGATTTCCTCATCTGTAAAACATCAGAGATGGAGTGTTAGATTAGATGTCTAAGGCCCCTTCCAGTTTAAACAGTTTGATTCCATAAAGTAACATGACTTTAAGTTAACTAGCCTGTAGGTGATCCTAGGACTATGTCGCATTTTCATTGCTATCCTCAGATTTCTAGGATATATTCCTTTCTTCAATGACTTTAACATTTGGTTTATATATTTTCTCTTTGAGCTTTAACATACTTAGTGATTTTAATATTTATATTAATAGCTCTTCTAATATCTTGGTCTATTAGCTCCTTAAGCTCCTTCACTTTTCTGGCTTCTATTTCTATTCATTGTTAACCATTTACATGGGATAGTCACAAGTAGACTTCACCATCACTTGAGAGTGCCTGACTTCCAAGATTGAAATTCCTTTTTCTTACCACAGTCTACTCTCTTTTCATCACAAATATATCCTCATTCTTCATTCTTATACTGATTCATTCACTGCTTCTCATTCTCTACTTTTCTCTAAGCCCAACAGCCTTGTTTAAGCTTTCCTTCCTGTTTTCACCCTCTGTTGAGTCATTCCAATAACATTTCTCTACCTTTGAACCTACTTAACTTCTTAATTTTCCAGTGTTTCTTTCCTAGTATTACCCAGAGCTATATAACCCCTAGTTTATAATTTTTTTTATTTCTATCCCTGAGCAATAGCATGCTTTTGGAGAAATATTGTTGATGAGGTCCTCTACAACAAAGCTTCTTAAACTGTGGATCTAGTTTCTATATGGGATCATGTGGGGGTTAATGTGGGGGTCATGAAATTATTATTTATTACCAACAAATATTTGATTTGTATGCCTATTTTGTATATCTATATACCTGGGTATACCTATTACATATACGTAAAAATTTCTTGGGAAAAAAGAGGTTGGGAGTAGAAAAATTTTAAGAAGATCTGCTCTACAAATCATTCTAACTTCAACTAGAATCTCACTTCTCAGTAATCATTTTATTAATCTTCTAGCATACTATGTCCCCTGTACTATTTGCTCCAGACCTACTCCTCTTTCCATAAACCTCTAAATTCATCATAGTTTTTGGAGATAAACCTCCGATGGTATTGGGAATTTTCTTACTTGTCCTCTTCCACAAATCTAAATCTCTTCTGATCTTCTTCCCTATCTTTCCTCTTCTCCTTCCCAAAGTGAATCCCTTTGCTTGTCATCATCCCATACCCTTTCAACTTCTCTAGAATGTCACCCTATCAATCTCTATAACCTCTTCCACCCCATCTCCCATTTCCTCAACTTCTCTCTTTCGTGAATGTCCCCTAAAGTTCTGTTCTCTTTTGCTTTCTCTTCTCCCTATATATTCCCTGACACTTGACAATTTCATGCAATAGCTTCAATTACCACTTCTAGGAGGATGACTACTACATTTGTACTGCCAATCCTAATATCTTCCCTGATCTCTAGACCAACTTTTCTAACTTCTGGTTGGACATCTAAGAGATCCTCACTAGGATGTCTTGTCTATACTTCATTCTTAATAATTTCCAAACTCAATTAATTATGCTTCCTCCAAAAGCAGCACTTTTTCCATTTGCATTAATACCACTAACCATTTCCTAGTTCCCGAGTTAAAAACTTCAGAATTCTTGAATTTTTTTCTCTCTCTCTCTCCCAGGCCAATCCATTAAATGGCAAAGTCCTATCAATTCTTCCTGGCAACACCTTTGTTACTTCTCTCTTTCATAGGTATTATGTCATGTTAAAGAGTTATTTCTGCTAACCTAGATTATTGTAATGGTCTCCTAATTGGTCTCCCTGCCGTCAATCTCTCCTTTCCAATTCATTTTTAGCTATAATGTCTTCATAATCTTTCTAATTCATATAATCATGTCACCCCTCTTTTCAAAAACCTTTGGTAGCTAATAAATGTCTCTTGAGTAAAATGTAACTGGTACTCAAGGCCTCCACAAACATATGAGATTCAATATATCCAAAACATAACTCATTATATTTTCCCAAAATCTATTCTTTAAAACTTCCCTCTTTATTATGTTAAGGGTACTATCATATGTCAGGTCAATAAAGTATATGATTTTGATTATACAATTGCCTCCTCCTTCCCCTTTTCCCACATATCCAACCAGTTCTTAAATCTTGTGGTTTATCACTTCATTCACTACCATATTTCAGCCAACCCAGCCAACATACTAGTTTAGTCCGTTATGGTCTCTCTCCTGGACTACTATAATAACCTCCTAATCCATCCAAAGAGTGTTTTTGCAAAATTGCAGATTTGACAATGTCACTCCTCTACTAAATAAACTCCAATAATTTCTTATTGCCTCTAGGAATAAATGTATCCTACTCTGTTTTGCTTTTAAAAACCTTCAGAACCTGGTGCCAATCTATTTTACCCATCTTACTATACATTATTCTCTTTGTTCTAGCCAAACTGACCTTTCTGTCCTATTCCTAACTCCTGTCTCCACATGTTAATGTTTATACTAGCTATTCCCCATTTCTGGAATGCATTCCCTTTTCACCTCAGTTTCTTAGGATTTCTTGTTTCCTTCAAAATTCATTGCAAATGCCACCTTTTAAGAGAAGTAGCATCTCCTTCCCCTCAATTACCTCATATTTATTTTGTACCCACTTATATGTGTACATATCTCCTCCAAGGGGATGTAACAAGTAGGCTGAGAATAGGGCGTTCCATTTTTTTCACTTTGCATTCTGAACTCCCAGTTCATAATTGATGCTTAACAAATGTTTGTTAACTGACTGACCAAGCTACTTTTAGGAATACTCTCTTCTTTGGTCTAACAATCAACCAATGAACATTTATTAAGGGCCTACTATATGTTAAGCACTTTGCTAAATACTGGAGGGGAAAGGCAAAAACCACAATAACAAAACCAGTTAATGAGGTCACACAATATACCACAACTATTAAGACAGGACAAACTGGAAATAATTCATAGAGGGAGGGCACAAACATTAAGGAGAGTGGAAAAAAAGATTTCTTATAGAAGATGGGATTTCAGCTGGGACTCATAGGAAGCCAGGGAAGGATGAGATGAGGAAGGAAAGTATTCCAGGCATAGGGAAATGGCCCAAATAGGAAGATGGGGTATCTTTCTGATCATCTTCCCCACTAATAGAAAAGCATTAATCATTTTAGACCTTATTTCCCTAGCAGAGGAAATACTGTCTCTTCTTTTGTCCGTGCTCCTAAGAGGGAGGGAGATGGGGTATTGCACTAGGCTAGGACAGAGAGGGAATCCCCCCTAAATAGTTCTTTCCAGTCACTAGTGACTTCTTTAGAGCTTTCCCAAAACTTGACTTCTGAGGAATTTTTATCTTCTTCCATAGGCAATAGGGAGCCACAGAGTTTTGAGGGTGGAAGGAATGCCAGCATCGGAATGGTCTTGTTACTGGAACGATAAGTAGGCAATGGGGTGAGGAGGCTGAATTAGAGTGTTGGGTAAAGCGGAGGAGAGAATAGCTGGGGAGGGGGGCTGCTCCTTCAGAAATAGGAAAATTCTTAGCCTCTGTAGTTAGCATTTACTGTTAAAGTAGCCCCAGGCGGGGGAGGGTGTGCTGGGCTAATGAGAGGAAGGGAGGGAGGAAACCAGGGGAGATGAAGAGGTGGGAGTGGAAGGGCCAACTTCTCCTCGGGCTGATTGGCTAGGAGACTCAGCCCTCTCCTCCCGGTTTAAAAGAGTTGGAGAGGCCAGTGCTCCTGCTGCCTGTACCCAGAAGGAGGAGTCGCGGACCCCAGTCTCTCCTGCTCTCTTGTAACCTAACCCCCGCCTCCACTCTCTCAGTTGCTTTTGAGTTTGCAGCCGAGGAGGAGGAGGTAGGAGGGGAGGTAAAGAGTGGGCACGAATCGCGGAGTCCAGAGCGCCATGCGCCGCGCCAGCCGAGACTATACCAAGTACCTGCGAGGTTCGGAAGAGATGGGCAGCGCCGCCCCTCACGATGGTCCCTTGCAGTCCGCGCCACCCCCAGCCCCGCATCAGCCCCCTCCTGCCTCTCGCTCCATCCTGGTGGCCTTCATGGTGTTGGGACTGGGCCAGGTCGTCTGCAGCGTCGCACTGTTCCTCTATTTCAAAACCCAGGTGAGTATTTGCCCGCCTGCACCCGTGCGCCCACTGGGTCTCACCTGGGATCACTCGGACCCTCAGTCTCATTCTATCATCCCTTTTCCCCGACTTCCCTAGGGGCTGGAGCGGCCCCGAGAAGTGATTTGTTAAATCTCCTCCCTTTTTTATTCTTTTCTCTACTACTGTATCAGAACTTAACTTCCCTCTGAGCTCCACCTTCCTCATCCAGATGATGTGGGATAGAGAACAAAGTTGCAGTGACTTCCAAGCCAGCTATTGGCCGCTGGCTTCTGGCGCGATAGGATCCTGAGCGAGTAAGGGGTTCATCATTTGTCCATCATTTCTCTCTGTGTCCTGGTTTGACTCATCTGCTTTGAAATGCCCTTTCCTCCCTTTCACCCCTTTTCCTTCTTTTCCCCCTCCCTATTAATAGGACTTCTCTCCCTCCCCCCCTCCAAGGAGTAACTGCAGACTTGAAATTTATTACCATCTTGGAAAAAGCACTAATCCAAACTCATCTAGCAGAAAAGCTAGTTGCGCCTCTCTTAGTCGCCTGCTCCCCGCTGTCCCGGCCCCAATGGGGTTTTATCGTTTGGTTCTTGGGGTTTTTTCAGGCAGCCCCTCAGAACAGAACTCCATCCTGGGTACTCGAGAAACAGCAACCTAGCTGTATCTCAGAGTGGAAGTTTCAGCGGTGCATGAAGCACCAAGCAGGCTCTTGAAGAATAATTCTTCTTTAGGGCTGGCATCTTGTGAAGGTCTGATGTGAGCAGAATAGACAAAAAATAAATCAAAAATCAAAAAACTGTCCATTATTCTTGTTTCCTTACGCAAAGCTGATGTTCCTGGGCTTTCTCCCGGGCTTTTGTATGCAGTAGTTTCACTGAACCATATAAGTGGATTCTTTCTGTGCTTTCCAGAGTGGAGGTGAACAGTGATTCCCTCTCCCTTCCAGAGACTGTCAGCTTGCAAATCACAAAAATCTAGTAAATAAAGCCCCTCTCTCCCTCTCCTCCAGCTGTGTGACCCAGCACAAATTTCTTAATCTCTCTGTTTCATTTTCTCAGCTTTAGAATGAAGTGTTTGGACCCCATGACCTCTGGGGTGCCTTCTAGCTCTAAATCTGTGATTTTTTGTGATGCAAGCACTGTTTTATGGATCAGAACTGAAGGGAGATAGTAAAAAGGCATGGTTAAGGCTGTAACATTATGCTTTCTGGTGGTTTATGCTTTTAAGTCCTTGTTTTCTTGGAAATTGCAGTGCAGCTGGTTGGATTCGTTTAAATCCCCTTGTCTGCTTCTCTGAACTCTTTCTCAGAGGAAGTGGGGGGCTGACTGTGCATTTCTTTATGGGAAAAGAAAGTTGAAGTTGGGCTTCTTTGGCTTTTAGGCTCATAGAAAGGTGATTAGCAAGCTGAGGTGCACTAATGTGGGAAGTTCCATGAGTTGCTGAAGATAATTAGTAACAGGGTGTATGTGTATATATGTATGTATGTATGTATGTGATTTGTATGTGCTCACAAGTTTGTAGGGCTGAAAAGAGAGCAGCAACCCTTAGTTTGTGGGATTTTTGTTGTATTCATTGAAAGTTCCATCTTTGCTGAAATATTTTTTATTGTTTCTTAAAGGGAAAGTATATATTATGACACTCAGAACAGTAATATTTAGAAAGTAAGAAATCGGTTACTTTTTGTTGAGATGGGATACATTTTCAAAAAAAGAAAGATCTGCTTTTAAAATGGTATAAATGTAAGCAATTGAGGAATTGATCAAAATCATTTTATAATGCAATTCATTCATTGGTAGACACTACTTAAAATGCATATAGTCTTACCCATTCAGTGATATTTTTAATATTCTAATTCAATTTAAATTTGAGTGCCTATGCTGTTATTTCATGTAGTATTACTAGATGATGTGGAATAGGAGTTCAAAAATGCATCATTTAACATTTACTCAACTCTTAGCTATTTAATGTGTTTTTAGGGGATAGAAAGAAGAAAAACACATGAGCTTTGTATACAGCAACCACTTGCCACAAATTCTATATGATAATCTTGATTTAATAGAAATAAAATATACTTCTAAAGAATATTCTTTGTCAATGCTTGTGTTCAGTTAATTGAGTTCCAACCTCAAGGAGCTTATGATGAAAGTTAACCTCCCTCTTAAGGAATCTGAAATCAAATTTAAACAAAATAAAACAATATGCGGAAAAATAGATGGGAAATATAAGCAACATAATGTAGAACTTAAAAAAGGGTAAGCAATCTGAAGAATATTGCATTCTTTTATTATATTGATGTAGAGTAACCTGATTGAAGGTTTCCTGAAGGTGAGATTTTAAAGTGGTTGGCACATAGGGGAGGGGAAAGTTGAGAAAATAATAAGTAGGAATTCAGAGGACCATTTAAAACAAGCTTCTTTGTCAAGAACAGAATAAGAATGGGTTGAGCAGTAACAGGAAATAAACTTGGCAAGGTGGGAGGAAAAGAACTGGTGGTATGCTGCTATCACTGATTTTTTTTCCCCTAAGACAGTATCAGATTAAAAGTGGTTAGTGGCATGAAACTTCCAGCTGAACGAAACATCTACTTTATTGTAAGGGTAATGTTAGTAGTATTTTTTTAAAAAGCAAGTTTATTTAGCCTTCAAAATTCAAGAGTATTGCTTTGAAAAAAAAATGACCCCAAATCTTTTTCTAAAGTGTGCATGTCTGTTGGCTGCAATTCAGCAAATGAATGTTTTCAAAGTACCTGCTATATGCAAGAAAAGTCACAGGCACTGTGAATACAAAGGTGAAAAATAATACAGTCTCTGCCCTCAGAAAGCTTACATTCTATGTATGTATGAAGAGGTAGACTGAGTGGTAATATAACAAGCACATGGACAAGTGAATTCAAAGTAATTTGAAGAGGAAGAGAATATTAAGGGATTAGGATAGGTCTATTGGAGGTGCCCTATTGATGGAGCATTGAAAGTATGTAAAAATCACAAGAGGAACAGAGTAAAAGGGAGTATGTTCTAGCTTATGCAAAAACCTGAAAGCTGGATATTTATAGCAAACAACTAGTATCTTAGCTTGGCTTAAATATATTGGTTTTGCTATTGGAGTTGTTTTCAGTCATGTTCAATTCTTTTATGGGTTTCTTGGCAGAGATATAGGAATGGTTTTCCACTCTCTTCTCCAGGTCATTTTACAGATGAGGAAGCTGAGGCTGAGTTAAGTGACTTGCCCAGGTTCACATAGATAGTGTCTGAAGCCAGAGTTGAACTTAGGTCTTCATGACTCTTGGCCCAGTGCTCTATTCATTGAGTCATCTAGTTGTCTCCTAGGCAAATGGGTTAAGTGACTGGGCCAAGGTCACATAGCTCAAATCTTAATTCAAGACTAGTCTTCCTGAGTCCATACCCAGCTCTCTATGCACTATGGTGCCACCTAGCTGCCCTGGGTTAAGCATGATCAAAAGAATCACAAAACAGAAAAATTTGAGGGGGAATGGATCTTGGTGGCAATATAGTTCAACCCAAACTGAAAGGAACCCCTTCTTTAACATAGACAACAAATTGCTATGTAGTCTCTTCTTGAAGACTTCCAGTAGGGAAGAACCCAATTGCTCATTAAGACCATTTTGTCCAAGAAGACTTCTCTGACTTCAAGTTTTAAGTTTTTATCTTTGCAATTTTTACTGAATTATTATTAGTTCTGCTCTCTGAAGGGTGAGGAAAACAAATCTATTCCTCTTACCCATAAGGCAGACCTCTAAACCCTTAAAGAAACTTCTCTTAACTCCTTGAAGTCTTATTTACTCTTGGTTTACACATTTCTGGTTCTTGCATCTTCTCATGGACTCAGGACCCTTCACATCTTGGTTGTCCTAGACTGGACACTCTCCAGTTTATCAGTCTTCCTAAACTGGGGCACCCAAAATGGAGCACAATACTCTAGACATCATCTGATCAGCAGACAAAGGTGTCATTACTATGGTTGGATTCAGAGGATTTGAATTTAACCCATAGCTCTGTTGCTTACTGCCCTGTGACATGGGCAAGTCAATCAATCTTTCTGGACTTGTTTCTTCATCTGAAAAATAATAGGGTTGAACTGGATAACCTCACAGGTCTCTTAAAAAGAGGTCCCTATAACCTGTTTGAAATCTTTTCTCTGCTAATGCAGCCCAAGATTACATTTATATGTTGGCAACCATGCCATACAACTGACACAGAATCTATAGGGATCTTCAAAGAACGGCTTAACATCCTTTATAAATTGTCAATTGTAATTTGACAGTTCAATTAAAGGGGCAGCTACTATTTTTTATCATATACGAGATAAAACTTCTATTTTTATCATATGAACATGGTTGGAATATAAATTTCTTGAGAGTAGGGATTGTTTCATTCTTTGTACTTCCAGTACTAGAAAAATGTTGGCACATAGTAGGTACTTAATAAGTAGGCAATTAAGTGGCACAATAAATAGAATACTGAGCCTAGAGCCTGCAAACTCAACTTCTTGAGTTCAAATCTGGCTTTGGACATTTACAAGCTGTGTAACCCCGGACAAGTCCCTAAATTCTGCCTGCCTCAGTTACTTCATCTGTAAAATGAGCTGGAGAAGGAAATGGCAAACACTCTGGTATCTTTGCCAAGAAAACCCCATGAAAAGTCAGACATGACTGAAAAACATGACTGAACAACAACAAAGTACTTAATAAATGATTATTGATTGATTGATATGAATAGCAAAAATTAACTTAATATTTTTTGTATTATGCACATATCTAGAGGGAAAAAACAATGTATAGCCATCTTCTGTCATCTTTCAGAAGGAAAAATAAAACTATGGTTACATATTTATTGTTTATTTTTTAATATACAGAAGAATATAATTCTTTTCAGATGTTGCTTATAAAGAAATGTGCTATTTCTAAATCTCCATAGGTTTAATTGAATGCTTAATTGGAGCTGAAACTTTTCCAAACATTCAAACTTTTACCTATTCAATATTGTCCCTTGTGTGTACAAGCCACAGGACTACTGTGACTTACAAAAAGCTATCTGATGTAGGGTTGTGGGGGCTGCTGTTTGAACACACAGATAACAAAGCACTAGAAATGTCAAGCATCCTGCCTTACTTAACCCTATTGAGATGAATTAGAAGGCTTTGATGAAATATGAAGAGGTTAGCTCATTTTATAGGAAATATGGAAACAGGTAATTATTATTTAAATATCAGTCAATTATAGAGATAATTAAGATACAAAGTCATTCAATACTGTGCCATATTTCAAACATGGACAGATATAATTACTCTGTACTCACTAAACATTGCTGAGGTTTTTCAAATAATTTACCTGAAATAGCAAATGATCTATTCCTCATTCAGAAACTGTATGTTTGACAGAAATCTATTCATTGATTACTGAGTAATTATACCTAACAAGAAGCAGACTTTAAAAAAAATTGCTTTTTGTTGATTATCTACTTTGTAAATTATGTACATGAAGGCTGTTGGGTAGCTAAGCCTTTCCTCAACTTAGACCCTTCCTTTGGTATAGTCACTCAGACTCGGAAGCACTGGAGTATAACTACTCCCTCATATAGGGCTGTGCTCTGTCTTGGCCTTTATTTTCAGGAGGGCAAGAACTGGTAAGGCACTAAGTTGAGAAAATTATAGGTTGTGATTTTTTTTTTAATACAGTAAGTCTATGTTCATCTCTAAATTAATTCTGAAAAATTTTATTAGCTGCCTATTCCATACAACCCACTGAAATTGGTGTAGAATACCAGGGCGGGGGGAAATCACATGATTACTGAACTCTAGGAATTTATTGAATGAGATAGGATCTACTCATTTACTTTGCAACTCTAATAGAACTCTGATGAAATATTTCCTCTAATAAGGAAGATGCTTACTTATCTAGTCTATCTTCCTATCAAAATGACACAAGTAGCTCACTGGATAAGCCAATAGATAAATATAATATAATGCATATTTTAAAATATCTGTAAGTAGAATAAATTAAATGTGTTTATAAGAATTATTTTATGCAGAAGAGCACAATATTTTTGTTGTTTGGACATTTCAGGCATGTCTAACTCTTTGTGACTCCATTTGGTGCTTTCTTGGCAAAGATAATGGAGTATTTTATTATTTCCTTCTCAAGCTCAATTTACAGATGAGGAAACTGAGGAAAATAGGGTTAAGTGACTTTTCCAGTGTCACACAACTAGTAAATATCTGAGGCCATATTTGATTGCTAGAAGATGAGTCTTACTGAATTCAGGCACTGAATTCTATATACTAAACCACCTAGATGTCCATTTAAGCAGAGTATATATCTGTATCTTATAGTTCATTTAGAAATTTTTTCTTTCTCCTCCCCCCCTCCAAAAGATATGGATGCAGACATTTTTCTTCTTTGGTACAGATTATAACCCATCCATACTTTTTTTTCTCCTCCTGTATGATTTTTGTCCATATTCCTCCATAGATACTCTATAGAAGATCCAACCATTATACTGAAAGACTTTTTCCAAGTCCACCTGTTATCCATTGTTCTAATCATGTGACTGGCCCATCTCCTTTTCCAAATCATATATTTCCCCAATGAGAATCATTGAAAATATGCTAGAACTTACCTCTGACCTCCATGTATCTTTTCATCATCCTCAACTTTGATTCATCTGATATTGTAGCATCATTTACATTCAGCATCACCATGAGAGTTTCTCACGTGGATCTTTTCATGGGGTTTTTTGCATCATTAGTGTCATTTTGAATACATACTGGCCCTAATATCAAATTTACACTGAAAAGAAGAAAAAGATGCCTAAATTGTTATATGTTAACTGTCATCAAATCCCAGTGCTAGAGTAGTATCATGTACATAGTAGCTACATAATAAATGATTGTTGACTAATATTGTAATCTTTTGTGGTCATCAAATAGATGGACTTTTACTCCCATTTCCAGTGATATCCAAAATAATGAAACCATTGTAACCACTACCAAATATAGGTCAACATCCTTTCCCCCCATTTTATCCTTCCGGCCCCCAACTCTTTTTTGACATTTCAGTGTGACCCATAATCAGTGTTATTTGCTATTTCTTTTGTGGAAATATATGCATTTTTCCTTCAGAGATTTAATATTAGGAATTCTAACTATGTTTGGAGATAGTCCCTTTGAAAAGAAAAATGAAAAATCTGTTCATTTTCTTTGTTTTGGAAGGTAATATTGCTATAATGGTATTATGTCTGGTACCAAGTTTTACATTGTCAGTAGGATTTAAATTTGACTAATTAATATATGAGAGTGCACCACAGACACAGGCATCTGCCAAAAAAATATACATACTAAGGTCTCTAATCTCCCATATTTTCCCTAATGTCTGATGATACAACATTCTTTTGAATTCATTATCTAGGGTTTTTTGTTGAGGGTAAGAATGTTATGAAGTTAGAAAAACAGCATTGCACTCAGTTAGGAGAGCTGGATTTTAATCTCATATCTGATGATTACTATCTGACTAATCTTGGCAAAGCAATTTAATTTCTCTCTGTGCAGAATGATCCAATGGATAGAGCTCTGGGCATGGGATCAGGAAGAATACCTGATTCAAATCTGGCCTCACGTATTTGATAGCTGTTTCACTCCTAGGTTAGTCATTTAGCTTCTATTTATCAAAGTTTCCCCAATTATAAAATGGGGATAAAAGCAGTACATACCTCCCAGGGTTGTTATAAGGATCAAACAAAAGCATATTTAAAAAGTGGTTAGCTCACTACCCCTGCATAATAGGTACTTAATAAATGCTAGTTTTCGGGGCAGAGCCAAGATGGCGGAGTGAAAAGGTGACTTTCTGCCTCTCCTCCGATCTTCTCTCAAATCAACAATAAAATAAGCCTCTGAACTGATCTTCAAGTCAACGAACTCAGAAATATTTGGGCACGGCTCTCTGGAGAACTTCATATCAGGTTAGTCGGACTCGGACAGAGAGATAAATAGACGACAACTGTGCAGGCCGGAAGTGAGGGTGGGACTCAGCTCGGCTCATCGTGGAAGAAATTCCAAACTCCAAACTCCAAATTCCATACACCTGAAGTTTATCTGAGGCACTCGGGACACTCTGCCCTGATTGGGGACAAGTGTTCGGCAGACTTGCCTTGTTTAAGGAGTAATTCGGACTTAGTCCTAGCCCCCACCAGCCCAGCACCTTAAGTCAACTCGCCGAAGTGCCCCAGGGCAAAGCGTCTTCAGCCGAGGTTTTTTTTTTTTTCCCCTACCTTAAAGAGATATCCACTCTGTCTTAAAAAAAAATGATGAAGAAGCAAAAGAGAGCTCTCACCATAGACAGCTTTTATCAAGGCAAAGAAACGACCTCAGATACAGAGGTTTCTTTAGACAAAAATCCAGAAAAAAACAGCAACGACCATCACTGGTCCCCATTTCAAAAGGCCTTTCTGGAAGATTGCATAAAGAACCTCAAAAGAGAGCTGGAGGATAAATGGGAAAATAAATTGAAATCAGTGCAAGAAGGATACAGTATCTTGCAAGAAGGATATGATGCTCTGCAAAAGAGATATGAAAAAGACACCAATTTATTAAAAAATAAAATTAGTGAAGTGGAAAAAGAGTGCAGTGAACAAATTGG